>JAFNEN010000445.1:712500-850442 GCA_019343175.1 Oedothorax gibbosus | reverse complement strand
CGTATGTCTGTCTGTTCGTATGTCTTTTCGCCTGTCGGTCCTTTTTGTCTGTCTGTCTGTACCCCCCTTCCAAAATCGTTCTAATCATCGGATCTTAAAAATTCTTTTTTTGTTAGAAAGCTATGACCTCAGATACCCAACTTTCATACTTTTTGTCCGTCTGTCTGTACGTCCGGACGGACATAAATCTACTATCTGTCGGCGAATTTCCCATTGAATTAGCATTGAAATTCAATTTTGAGTCATTTAAATCACTGTTGCCAAATCAACAACGGCATGAGAAACTTTATTTAAACATATTTGAAGCAAAATAATATTTTCATGAAATCAGTTTGGAATGACGTCATAAAATGTAGAACAATTTGATTCTTTGATTATTCATTAATTATCTACAAGAAAGCGGCAAGGCATACTTTTGCATGCAATATGCTTAGTTTTAATTTACATTTCTTGTTTTTTAATGCAGTTCGGAGTAGTTTCTACTTTTGTTATTAATAAATATTTAATTATTCTTCGAACTACAAATAAATCACGAGCAGATGATAAATAATATTTAATTAATTTGCGAACGAATATTAAGGAAAATAGTTGATTTTGGCTTTTAGAAGTTTAAATTATAGCTGGGTGCTGTGTTTCGATTTTTTTTCTAATGTGTATAAATCTAGTGTAGAAACGACTGTTGATGATATTTACTTTAGAACCTAGTTTTTTTCCCGATTAGAACTTCAGTAAGTATTTAAGTAACAGGAAAGTAGGCTATTTTAGTTCTTTATGAACTTCTTGTTTTAATTCTTTCGAATTAAAAAAAAGAAAAGTAGGCTAAAATCGCTTGTATGGTTAATTATGTTTCATCGTAACGGGATAATGTTTGTTTAACCAAGAATTGTTATTTTTTTGTCTTGAAACTTTTGCACGCGACTCTATTTTAGCTATATTTTTAATAGAGTTTACATGGCAGATATTATATAGATCAATACTATTAATAGTATCATTTTATTAAAGATAAGTATGCGTGCATTGTTATTCTTTAATGTTAAAAATATTAAATTACTTTCAAAAATAATAAATTACTGCCGTTGTTTACATGTTATTGCTATTTCAACAATGTTTTTTTGATTTATACAATTATTTCAATTTTTTTTAGGTGCTGAACTCCGTTTTTGGAAGAATATATGAATATATGCGCGCTGCGCCTTCAACACAATTTTTGTGCTAACCATGCATTAGTATTTGGTCGTAACACATTGTTTGCATTATTTTAAAACAACATGTAATGACTAGGAAAATCACACATTTTTCTATTGAAGCCATGTAAGTTTTTTTTCTGAATGTATTTTAAACAAACTCATTTTTAAAATGAACAAGTCCCATAACTATATCAAAACAAGGCTGTAACAGACACCTCTATCCAGATATAACGAACTATCCAAAACAAACGTTTTTTAAAATTTGATAACTGTAGCTGGATTCATATATGTATCTATAATTGCAAATTTTTTTTAATGTTTTAAAATGGGTTCTAATATTTTGATGTAAAATTAGAAATTATTATTATAAATTGAATATTATTTATATCGTCCATCAGTATGTAAACAACACAGCACAGCACAGCAAATCTTTTAAATGCTATACAATTCTTTGCAGTCGCCAAAAGTAGATAAACATGGCCATATAGCCCCCCTGCGCTGATGAGCATTCCTAGATTTAGGTTACTGCTTTTCCTCCCGTGTGATTCCTTTTTATTCCACTTGCCTTTGTAACTTTGACCACCACTGTATTAATCGATGTTCTTTAATCAAATTTAGTTGTTTTTGTATTACACTCTAAAAACTAAATGTGTAAACTTGAAAATTTACACACGATTATGGGTATATTTCAAGAATTACACATATGAGCCACCAAATTTACGCATTTGTATGTGTAAATGAGAGGCGTGTAAATTGACAAATGGTCAAAAACACATATTTATGTGTAATCATGAAATATCAAGCATTTTACCCAGTATGGTGAGTTTTTTTTCAATTTACACATATTTTATATGTTAAAAAAACATCAAGTATTTTACCTAGTACTGTGAGTTTTTTTTAATTTACACACATATATGTGTTAAGAAAATCACATGCTTAACATCACTCTAAACTTTATTTTACATTCAAAAAAGGCTGGAGAGCCAGTCAGTAAGCCGCTTGCCTTTGTATGCGAACGATCCCAGGTTCGGGAGCGAGTATTGTTAAAATAACTGCTGACCTATAAACGGTGTGTGTGTGTGCAGCTAAAATTATTCTTCGGAATAATACCCCGTGTAGAGGAAGTGCAATTTAAATATGATCCAAAGTCACAAAGTTGCAGATGACCTTGACCTTTAAAAAATTGCTTTGGATGCCTTCTCAGGTGTCGGCTCGTCACTTGACTGTGTTTCTCAATTATGACGCCCGTCGCCAATAGCCCTCGTGTAGCTCTAGTGTGACGATTTTTTCAACATAAAACCCTAACAATCCACTGTTAGTTTTGAATTGGCGTCGCACTAGAGCTACATGAGGGCTATCCCTAACAAAATAACTGCCGACCTATAAACGACCCATGCAGTATTATAAAGATAGAACGAAATTATAGCTATTGTTTACTATTGCAACTGCTTTTCAGCTGCCAATTTACACTACGTTCTTGAATTGAGCTTTAGCGCAGTCAAAGAGCGCTTTGTTTTCGCAAACTTCTATCAAACAGTTTGATAAAAATCGTATAATAAAATGCAAACAGTATTTAAAACAACAGTTGTTGCTGAAAATACGATTAGAACACATTAAATAATTAAATATAGTTTTTTAAAGTAACTTTAAATATTTGTAAATCGTTTGAAAAAACTTTTGAAGAATGTATAGTACTACTCACTCCCTTTTTTATTAAAATAATAGTTCTCTGTTCGTGTTCTTTTCGCTGTGGAATATTTTTGCGGCAAAGGCTTCTATGGCTTTCAGAAAAAAAAATTAAATGTTAAAAATTAGTTATAACTTCGAAGTCAACTAAAAAAAGAAGATAATTTTATAACGCCACTCTTTCGTATGAATTTCGCCAGCAGGTGATGTGTGCAATACAAAATGTTCAGCTGATTTTTATCGGAAGAGTTGAAAAGAAAAATAAACATTCGAAGATTTGATTCGGAAAACATCTGTCAATTGTTTTGCTCTTCCATACCAGAAAATTGAATTGTTGTCGCTGTCTTATTATAGCTATCAAAAAAGTCCTACCGCCAATATTGCAGCCCCATTAGAGAAAAAAAAAAGTTCGATATTCTCACATTCGATTATTTCAAACGTAATGTTTAATCATTTTCCTATATAGCTCAAAGTGTTTTTAAAAATATGTGTGCTGGAAATTCTGAAACATTTTTTTTGTTGGAAAGGTTTGGATTATTTTGTTAAAAAATTTATCAAGGTAAGTGTAAGTAATGTAATACTTTTTTCTGTTGAAATAAAAATGTTTTCTATAAATTGCTTTGGTTTCTTCTTCATTCAATCAACCGATACATATAGTATTATTATAAAATTATTTAGTTATTACTTGTTAAAAAAAAAAAACAGTAGGGAAAACTTATGATGCATATTTGTGTCTTAAATTCTGGTTATTATCAAGAATGTTTTACATTCAAAGATAAATTTATTTTTTGTGTAATGATGCATTACATTTTTGTAACTTGCTGTTTTTCTTTTAAAGTAATTTTAATATGTAAAGTCAAAGTGCTAAATCACTATAATTTAATATTTAACAGTTTGTTGTCTTTTAAAATAGTTTCTTCTAAGTTTGAAAAAATATGTAATTGTGACAATTATATTTTAATGTTAATAGTGGATTAGTTTTAAATTTAACTTTATATTCTACGGTGGATGCACGGAAAATGCAAAATTTTAGCAACGGAGAAATAAGAAATGGAACTTCTGTAAATACACGGGAAAATACTTAACGAAACAGGAAAGTCCCGGCAACTCTGCTGCCGGTACTTTTCCCTTTAATTTCAGTAAAAAAAATTTACAGTGTATCATGAATTGAAATTACTTGATATATAAGAAGTATGTAGCATTATTATTGTGTTGTTTGTTGTTTATTAAAATTGGATGGTAATTTCCAAGTGATTAAATCTATAAAAAATATTCCACATTATTTTTATTTTTTGTTTCATATTATAAATCAATACATTTTTGTTGCCTAAAATTACGTATTAAGTGTAATCTGGTTAGGCATGTATATTGTATGTATGCATTTCTAAATTACTCAATAAGTGTGTATTTCTGAAATACTCAATAAAGTGTGTCTTTCTCAATTAATCGGAAAAGTGTGTAATTCTCGATTGCACAGTAAAGTGTGTAATTCTCGATTGCACAGTAAAGTGTGTAAATCTCACTTACACAGTCAAGTGTGTAAACTAAAATTACACGCTTTTTTACACACATAAACAAATCATTCTAGTGGCAAAAAAATACCTGCTTTAGTGTGTAAATTTACGCATTTAGTTTTTAGAGTGTAGGATGAAGAAACTCCGTGTACGTTATGGTTACGTAAGTTTTGTATAAAAATTATTTGATTTTCAACTAGCTCAATTCTGACTTCATCAATTTTCCATAATAGTTTATTTATTTTCAATTTAAAAGCGGGCGCTATTAGTAAAATGATCAAACAAAACTCTTAAAATAAAATTAAATGGAAATATTTCGAAGTTTAAAAATTGCTATACTGTAAAAAAAAGTCTGGAATTTTCACTTTAAAAACATTCCGTTTACAGATAAAAACTACATATTTAGACTATATTATAACTAAACTTTGTATTTATTACCTCTTTAAACTTTGTTGATAATAATAGGTTATTAATAAATTATAATTAATTTTCAGTGTGCGAAATTTACAATTCAATTGGGTTTTTTTTACGTCGTGAATGGCAACATCTCCACCGCCTTGTTTTCATTTTTTGTCTGGAATTTTATTTTGGTATTCAAAAATGAGTTTTCTAAGAATATTTGACTTAATATTAAATTTTTATATGCCAACTTCTTGCTGTGCTGTTGACTTTTCAAATCATTTGTTAGAGAAAGCTTGCATAAAATAGAAAGTTCCTTTTCAAATATGACGGTTATTTTGAGAGTGAAACCGAAACAGCCAATGAAATCGCAGGAAACGGGAAAATGAAAAGAAGAGCGTTTTATCATCTAAAATATTCTCATTACTGGCATGTTAGGTAATACTTTATTTTACAGTAAACATTTGCAGTGTATTTTTTTTGTTTATCGTAAACTCTCCACAATACCATTTCCCATTTAGTTTGCTCCATTTTGTACTCCCAAGCTTGGAACCGATAGTGCATTTGGAGGGACAATAAAGGACATTTTAGAACTCATGAAGATTTTCATCAACAAACTTTGAGTAATTTTTGAAACATTTAATTATTTTAAAACAATATTTTTTTATTCATTTAATAGTTAAGTATTAATTTATTTTATTAATTTATGTATCTATATATAATATATTAAAGTAATTGTACTAATAGTAATAACAAGTTATGTAGTAGTTATTGTATGTAATAGGCTTTTTATTTTATTTATGTATTTAAAAGCTAACGACTATAAAAATATTTGTTTAAAACTTAGCGAAATCAATTTTTAATCCTCTGAGGCATAAGCAAATGAAGTTTAAGTGTAAACTTGTTTTCACTGCACGAAAATGTAGTAAAAAGTAGTAAAATGTTCAGTTCCATAAATTTTTTTTGTACTTCATAATCTTTCTAGTTATGTTGCAACTATGCAACCGGACGGAGCTTTTGGCGCAAAACTTTCCAATGGTTCATTTACTGGAATGATTCAATCGTTGGTGAAAAATGTAAGATTTACCGGATATGTATATGTATGTGTATGTGTGTTGTGTATGTATGTATGTATGTATGTATGTATGTATGTGTGTGGTGTGTGTGTGTGTGTGTATGTATGTATGTGTGTGTGTGTGTGTGTGTGTGTGTGTGTGTGTATGTATGTATGTATGTATGTATGTATGTATGTATGTATGTATGTATGTATGTATGTATGTATGTATGTATGTATGTATGTATGCATGCATGCATGCATGCATGTATGTATGTATAGCCCAACAGATGGGTTGTGTAATTGGTGTTTCATGGGCTTTTTAAACCAATAGTGAGAAAGAAAAATCTCTTATTTATTCTTTCCTCAATCAAAATAAATTGTCGGCTACTTTTCCCACAAAGCTAGTTTCCATTAGTTTTATGGAGTAAGTTACCCCAAAATTTTACAGTATAGCATGTATGTTTCAGGAAACTGATATCTCCGGGCCGTTTAAAATGAATGAGGAACGCTCGAAAGTGGTGCAGTTTTCTGAACCTTTTGTCGACGCGTATTTGGGGATAATGTCAGGAGTGGTGGAAACACAGAAGAACCCATTTATCATATTTCAAATATTCACAGTACAGGTAAGCTCTCAAACTCAAGATTTTTTGCAGTAAAGACTTTTTACAATGAATGAATTCAGTCGGAAGATTTCTTAAAAAAATCTAGGATATTTCTATGAAGAGGAATAATGCCAAAAAAAAAGAGCAAAATTGAAAATTGCGAATCTGGAATGAATAGCTAAACTCATGATTTTTTTTTAAATGAAGCTTTTTTTCTACAATTAACAATTTCAATCGGAATTTTTCTAAAAAAATTAATTATTTCGATTGAATTAATTCTAATTTTTTATACTAATCAATCGAATTATTTTATTTCACTATATAAAAACCGCAAAAAATATTTTTTTTAAATACATCTAGAATGAAAAACTAATTGAAGATTAATTATAATAACTTAAGTTCCGATTCAAAACGATTATAAAGTGAAACTCCGGATAACAAACTAATCAATTTTCTAAGAACGATCTAGAAGAAAGGGAAATTGTTTCAGGAATTACAATAAGGAGGAAATAGAAAGACAATGCAGTGACAGAACAATTAATTAATGGTGCATCATTACATCGTTAATATATTCTGGAATAAAACGTTTTGCAAGATCTTATAGAAGTTGTTTCAGAACCTATTACATGTAGCATTTATCATGGTAGAAGTCTTAAGTTTACCTACTTAGGAACTCATCACTATTTCGGGTATAATTCGATAGCTTTTAATCTTCAGATCATTGATAGATTTGTAAAAAATTGACCGTCGATGTGTAACAGTTGTTCCAAAACATTTTATTTAGGTTTGGATAGCGATTCTTTCTTCAATACTTTTTATGGCTTCGGCTGCCACTGCTGTCTACTTTGTTCTACCAACCTATGAAACAAGATCACTGCCAACAGTTTTCTTCAAGTATTTATGGTCATTCCAAATAAGTCTGTTGAACAAAAGTAAGTAGCTACAAGGATATTCACTACGAATCCTAATAGTACTGGTATCTTTGGCACAACTTATTACAAAAAAATATAGAAATACGAAAATATACTACCAGTCGGTTGTTATAGTACAGCACTGCTCAAAACAATTAAGGGAGCACTTTGCGTACTTTTGTTAACCCTTTCAGTTTCAACTTTTTATTTTTTATTTGATTAATTTAAATTTTTTGAAATAGATTCATTATGCGTCCAGAATGAACTGGTAAAAAACAGGGGGTTGGTAAGCTTAATATTTTGAAACTAAAATTTAAGGAAAAAAATTGGAATCGTAACTTTTTAATAGCTTAATAACAATATTTTTTTCAAAATTAAAAACTTTTTAAAAATTGTTAAAAATCAATTTTTAAACATCTAAAAATTCAAGCATGAAGCATTTAGCGTCAATTTATTTCATAAAATATTTTGCGAGTGAATTATATTTTACCAAGCTTTTCATATTTTCATTTAAGTAAAACAAACATTATTTAATTTTTCAAAAGACATTTGATTCTTCCATCTAACGATAAATAAGTGCGAGCTCAACTTAGTGAGAAAAAAATCGCAAGTTGATGATTCCAAATGGAATCATTGGGGGTGAAAGAGTTTAACCTATGCGCTTCCCTAATTGTTTTTAGCAGTGTAATTCCTCCTTAATCCATTGACTTAGATATAAACCAAATTTGATAAATTATTTTTTAAAGTCTTGTAAGAATCTCTATTTATATTCATTTGGCTTTTTGTGATTAATTCGGGCAGTAATAAAAATTATAGATTTTCTTTCGATTAGTGGAAATTTCTTAACTTGACAGACTGCAGTAAAGATATCTTTCCCTTTTTTAAAATATTAAATAATTATATGACAAAATGTTTTAGTTTAACATTTTATGAGTTTTCCACCTGTCTTGCATATTAAAAGGTGTATTTTTTTTTTTACAGATTTTGGAAATAGCTACAGATGGTTCATGCGACACGTTTACGATTCGACTAGCTTCCGAATACTTCTTCTCACCTATTTCGGGTCATGCCTTGTCCTTTTGTATTCATATCAAGGGGGAATCCTATCTGCATTCGCCTCTAACAAGTTACAGCCGAAAATCGCATCTCTGTACGATTTATTCAATGACAACTCCATTGAACCCATTGCAATAGCCAACACTGCGACAGAAGTGTCATACAGGGTAAGGTTTTGTTAGAATGTATATATTACATGTAATAAAAATATAATTCATAAGACCTAAATGGGACTTCCCTTTACTTTGTATTTTTTATCACACGCGTTAATGCTAAACTAGGAAACTTGCTTTTATTAAAAAAAAATCTGGAGAGCATGCATCAACCCAGTTTTTAACTTTTTGTATCATTTTTCTTTCTTTCTTTTCCTATCCCCTAAGTCCAGCAGAGCTGGACAAGGTCCATGAGTCCAAAAACCTCTAAGTCCAGGACCATCAGCGGACTTCCCAGTAGATCTTGATGGCTGAGCCCCAGGCACTCCAAGATTTGAGATGGTGAAGCCTGCTCAGAAGAGCACTTGTAGCATGTGTCAAATATTCTTGAACCACCCGAGAAGGTCATACTTCTGAGGTGCCCACTGAGGAAACGGGAGATGGCGGTTTGTATCTGTCTGTTACATTTTAGTACCAAAGAACCGCCAGGACGATGGCCCCGATGATACCAACTAGAAATCTAGAAATTACCCGTTTCATTTAATAGGGGGGGGGGGGGTATAGTATTTGGAAAAACTTTAACTTTTATAACGCTTCGTCCTTTTTAGCACCTTTTTGCAGCTTTTTGTATTTATATTTTAAAAACACAAGTGGAAGCACATTCTTATGCAGCTGTTTGTTTCAGATTCTACCACCAATTTTTTAAATTGATTTTGAATAAATATATGTTATACCCTGTGATTGAATAAGGTGAAGAGGTATGGACCGAGCCCGGTTCTGATCCAGGAACCTCTTGCTTGCGAGCCCAACACTGCACCGTCTGCGACAAAGTAATTACTCAGTCGCGAGTGCCAGTATTGAGTATCTGTGCTGACCGCCACAGTACTCCCCTTCCAGTGAGTCACAGAAGGAACGATTAATGTGGGGTGGCGATGCTGCCTGATGTGAGTCTCAGGACTTTGTTGCTTGTTTTTAATCTTAGGACTTTGCTTTGATTGCGCTAAGGTTTTCGGATGGTGCCACTTCCCTTCAGCACCGTATGAAAATGCGGAAACAGTGCGTAGGATAATGGGGAAATGTGTTTAATTTGTCTGCGCCGTCCTGTCGAATGATTTACCACATCAGAGGCAAGTTTGAGACCACGAGTTCCGTCGCCAAATCACCGAATTCTGAATGACCACAGACGACGTTGACACAGGAAAATGAGATGGATGTATCCCTTACATTAAAATATTCCTTGCATAAAAAGAAGTCCACACGACTACCGTCTCAGGGGCTGATTATCCCTAGAGAAACGTTGCAAAGCCTCATGGACTAGCTGAAATTTAAACCGTACCGCCCAAGACTATTACGAGGCCTTCTTGCAGACGATCCTGACGCTCAAATTACAGTTCTGTGACAAAATGCGCAATAAATTGACTGAACAACTAGACCTGCTTTCTAAAAATAACTGTTGCTGTATAAATAACTGTGTACCTAACTAACTGTTAGCCTACTTTTGGACCACCCTGTAGTTTTTATCGCCATGCATCTTGCTTCATTCGTAGATCCGTGCCGTGGCCACTTTTATTTGCTCCACCCTGTATTATCTGTCCTGTATTAGATGTCAAAACTTTAACTTTTATTATGCTTCGTCATTTTTTAGAATTTGCAAAATACCAGATACGGGCCCATCTGGGAAAGAATGAAAGGCAGTCTCATTGATGAAGACGTGCCTGAAACCGTTCCACCATGGATGGAACGAGTCCACAAAGGCCAGGCCATCATCACAGAGTTCTCTTACCATCTCAAAGCACGAGTTGGTGACTGGTTTCAAAAGAGAAACGAATGTGGCCTTGCAGTGTCCAATATTGAACTTGGGTATGGATATGTCGCGCTAGCTTTAAGAAAGGAATTCATCAATACGGATTTTATTAAGCAGTTCAATAGAGGGTAAGTAAGTAATACTTATATAAGTTATCATGTAAAAATATCATTCTAATTTATGAAGCATAATAAAGGAATATTGATTTAAAAGCAGTGCTGTTATACGTAGAAGTCGAATAAGGAAAACTGATCATACAAAATATTAAAACGCATGAGGGAATACATATTAGTTTTCAATACAAAACAAAGGGTATATTCTACGTGTTTGAAACAGTTAGTAAACCTCGGTATACGACCCCCTCCCCTCAGTTCAGCACTACAAAAAAGAAAATGTGAATGAATATTATGGTACCTCCAATCTTTTAATATAAATTTATAACTGCAATACATATAGAGTTTTCCGAAATTTTGAAAATATAGTTTCTAGTGATGAGTTTAATAACACAGAGGGATAAAATGTTGGCCAAATTTTTCACTGCTTTGTGAAAATATTGATTGCCCATGATCGTAGTTATAAATGAATGTAGTTGTTTTTGAATAAGTTTCAATCAAGTGTCTTACCCTATTATCAATAATATATTAACTTTGATTAATGTGTTTAAAATCGGTTCTATAAAAATGCTAATATATTTGGCTTACTCAACAGAATTCGTCTCTTCAACGAAGGCGGACTCGCTCACTTCAGCTTGCTGCGTGTAAACCTCAACTATGAAAAATGCACTGGAGGAACCTCCTCAATGTCCAAACCACTGAACCTCATTGACTTCATGGGTGCCTTCATCGTGTTAGTGACAGGATTCTCAGCTGCTTCTATTATATTTTTAATCGAACTGTTGTATAGCAGAATATCTAAAATAAAGGCACAAACATGTTGACAAGGACTTTATACGTGGTTTTGTGCCTTAACATTTAATTGCATGAATCTATAAAGTGAACAACAAGCAACTAACAGTACTTAGTGCTCTAAAGATATATTCCAAAAAGCCTTCTTCAAAATGATATACTGATTATGAATTGATTCGATTTTATTTAGTGAACTGTAAAATCACACAAGATTCAAAACGAAGGCCTAACATTTCTGAATATACCAACTTATAGTGTTTTTGTAAATTGTTTTTAAAAAATCACGTATATTGAAGCAGATAATTTTTTTATTAATGGGACTCTTCAATGTGACGGGATGCTCAACTGTGCATTGTATTCTCTCTATTTTTAACTTTTTGTAATATAATTTCATATATAGCTTTTTTAGATGTTCAAAATTGCAAGCAGCAATAAAATAACGTACACAAAATAATGTATTTTTTTTTATCTCGCATTTATTTTACCAAACCCTACGGAAGAATTTTTTTGTTTTTCAGAGAATTTAATGGAACACCAGGTATTTTGATATTTCAATTAACTCAAATTCTAATATAATAATACAATTTAATAATACAATTTCAAAAAAGTAATATACATTTCATATGGCTTATTTATCTAACACAACACAAATTAATGTTAAATAGTTTGTTTTTAATGTGACCTAAAAATATATAAGGTGAGTAAAAAATAATATTGCAATGTTTCATTAAATCTCGGACAATTTTGGATAATTAATATAAACTTTAGTCTTTTGAGTTTATTTTGATTACATAAACAAAAGACTGTTTGAAAATATTTAATTAGCTTCTTAATTTGAAATAAGACTAAGACTTCAATCCATAAATAATAATTGATTTTTTTTAAATTTCAAAATATCATAAATTTATAACATTTAATGGCCCTAATTAACGTTAAAAATAAAATCACACTAAATTTTATTTTTTGAATAGTTATAGTTTTAGGAGCTTTCTGCTTTTCTACCTTTAGTTCTATTGCCGATGTATTTTCCCAAGTGTGCTTTCGAAAGAAAGTTCGGAAGACAAAATTCAAAAGATTTTATAACATTTGTTAATACATTCTTGCAATCTAATTGAAACATTTTTCCTAGTAAACCCCAGGTCGAGAAGAATATATACGCTTTATTAGAATTCATATAAAAGTACTAGTCCACTTAGTACATTGTGTCAGAACTCAGCGATCAAAATATTGCGGCCGGTGGATAAAAAACAATGTGTGTAAAACTCTTCGCAACACTCTAAAATCACAATCGCTCGTTTCAGGGCCTCAAGTAAATCACATATTGGAGGAAACTCTAGGAAATATTTTCAAAATTGAATCCGAAATTGTCCTTCAATAATAAATTGCAATTATTAGTGGAACTTGAACTTAAAGAAATTAAATATTTTTCAAATAAATCTTTCTTTGAAACATTTCATCATTACCATGTGCCTTTGCAACTGTATTTTCAAGATAACGTTGTAAAAAAATATTTTGAAATAGTGCTAGACCAGCATCACATTAATTTTGTTTTTTCAATACATTAAATGCTTTTAGAATATTCAGCAAAATTTACAAACACATGGCAAAACACTTATAACATAAAACTTACGCGGTAATTTCAGCCTTAATTACTTTAAATAAATAAAAAATGGCTGCATACTTTTAAAAGCATATTTAATATCTTGTTTTTAGCTCATAGGAACAATTACAGAATTTCAGCCAGGTTTTTGTCCTATTTGCCCCACTGTGCGCTTACTTGAGAACTTTAACAAAAAATAATTGGCGGTTGCCAAGCAGAAAATATGTTAATATGTGTTAATTTATGCTTTTAGTTTACTGAACTACATTTTTCCTTATAATTTTGTCGAAGTCATCTCACTTAATAATACCTTTTAGTAGTTACAAACTTTTCGCATATTTCTATAAACAATTGCTTAATATACATAATTTTCCATTAGTAATGAAATTTTCATAATTCGACAACTAACAGTCGATGGCAGATGGCACCTGACCATTTTCTCCTTGTCCTTATGATTTATACTAACACTGTATTTATCGAAGTTCTTTTAACCAATCTTGAGGTTTTGTTATGAAGAAACTCCGTGTGCGATATAGTTACGTAAGTTTTTTTTATATAATTATTTTATTTCTAACTAGTTAAAGTCTGACTTGATCAATTTTTCTGCAATAGTGGTACATGAAATTTATTTTCGAATTAAAGGCGTACGCTATTTCAATACAATATTCAGACAAAACTACAAGGTTAAAAGGATAAATGAAAGCAGATCTAAGTTTTATACTGTAAAAAGATCGAATTTGCAATACTGTAAAAAAATCTGGAATTTTCCCTTTAAAAGAACTAGCGTATTAATGGTTAAAAACTACATATTTAGAAACTCTTTATAACTAAACTCTAAATTTATTAACTCTTTATAACTAAACTCTAAATTTATTAACTCTTTAAACTATTTTGATCATAATCAATAACTCATAGCAATAACTAAACATCTATAGGCAAACTTAGCATTTAAAATACTAGCATCTTAGTTAATTCTATTTTTTACGGTAAACCTTTGCAGTTTAATTTGGTAGTGGATCTTAACTCAATATATAACTCAATGTATTATAAAATACTATTTTCCCATTTAGTTTCCTCCATTTTCTACTCACAAGCCTGGAACCGACAGTGGATTAGGAGGAACAGTATTGGACATTTTCGAAAGCATGAAGATTTTCATCAACCACTTTGAGTAATTTTTGGCGTTGCTATCTAACTCTTGGGCCCGTTTCACACCGATGGTTCCGGTTAATTTTTGCCGCACTTACGGTGCCGGGTAACGTCATGAGTCATGTTAAGTAAAATGTGTCCTTAATAAATGACGGGGTAAATATCATGAGGTTTTATGAATGACATTCGCTCAAGTAAAGGTAGTATATGGCCATACCATAATTTTTAATTTTATGTCCCTTGGACATAACTTTAAAAAAATAATATTCCTTTTCAATTTTTTCTTATTATACGAATATACTGGTCCTTATATAATTGCAAAACAGAATTTTAAAGCAAAGAAACTAAAAAAAAAATTTAGGACACAAAACAATGCAAAACAATGTAAAGGTAGTATGTATTAATGCTATCTGTAGTTTAAATATAAGGTACCAAATTTTACCGTCG
Source organism: Oedothorax gibbosus (assembly GCA_019343175.1). Taxonomy (NCBI): domain Eukaryota; kingdom Metazoa; phylum Arthropoda; class Arachnida; order Araneae; family Linyphiidae; genus Oedothorax; species Oedothorax gibbosus. Next base: position 835,973 of record JAFNEN010000445.1, on the reverse strand, counting down.
ATGTATGTCAAACACTACAGCACTTGTAATGTGAAAGCTCTAATAATTTTCTATACTGATTCTTTACGTGATGACGTAAAAAAAGTGGAATGTTTTTAAACGTGTTTTGTAAGTTGATGTTCTTGCTTCACCTTATTAAGTTTCATTTCGTTTTTTAAAAAAAATTAATTAATCTTGCTATTTTTCGAGCTCATATTGTAGATTAAAGCCGTTAGTAAGATTTTTTTTACGTCTCATGTGAAATTTCGTGTTGCTGAACACAGCTTATGATGTGGCATACTAAGTTCGGAAAAATTTCCAGAAGAATTATGTGTAAAACATGAGTTACTATGTATACTGCTCAAAACAATTAGGGGAACACTTTGCGTTCTTATGTTACCCTATTCAGTCCCAACTTTATATTTTTTATTCTAAAAATCTAAAATTCATGGAAGTGATTCATTACGCATCCAGAATGAAATGGTAAAAAACAGGGTGGAAAAATCTTAATTTTTTAAACTAAAATTTAAGGAAAAAATTGAAATCAACTTTTGAATAAATTACAATATTAATTTTTTCAAAACTTTATTTGTTAAAAAAAATTTCAAATCAGTTTTTAAACATATATAATGCAAGCATCAAGAATTTAGGGTCAATTTATTTCATTAAATTGTTTTAGAGTGAATTTTATTTTACCTTGTTTTTCATATTTTCATTTAATTCAAACAAACAATATGTAATTCTTAAAATGACATTTTTCTTCTATCTAACTATACAAAAAGAAAATGTAAATGTATAGAAAATGTTTGGATAATTTGATAAAACTTATTTGATATAAGTGCGAGCTTAACTTTAAAAAATCGCAAGCTGATGATTCCAAATGGAATCATTGGGGATGAAAGGCTCTAAACCATGCTCTCCCCTAATTGTTTTGAGCAATGTACTTAAAAAGTAAGTATAGTTGTGATATAATAATGTAATCATAAAGAGTTTTAGTTTTTGTAATTTTATGTTGTTCTACTCTTTTAAGAATAAAAAGCTGGCATCATTTAAGCGTTGCGACATTTTCAACTCACTTCAAATGTCTTGGGAACATATACTAGGATTTGACTTTTGCTTCCATTTTTAAGAAACATAATTATTCCGCAAAATGCAAATACATTTTTCAAACAAATTAGAATATTAAGTTAATTTACAAAAGAAAAAGGAATGAAAATGACAATTTTTTTTTTAAAGTTTAAATTGCAAATAGTGGCAGTGTTTGCTTATTTTTTAGAAGATGTATAAGTCTTGAGCGGAAGCGTTTTTAGGTGACAGTTATGACTTGTAGGTATTAGGTGACTTGTTTTGCTATGAGAACATTAGGATATTTTTTGTTAAAATATTTATTATCAGAGATTTATCTATTACGGTTTTGGCCCGCCTGTCTGTACAAAATCTGCCAACGTGGAGTGTTACCAAGAACATTTCATATAAAATGCAGTATTGCATTCAGTAAGTGCTTTAAGAAATATTTGCAGTATTTAGGTTTCTATAAAAAATTACTTATAATGGCTTACTTACTTATAATGATGTACTTTAGTCTAAAGCAATTTTTACATCAACGCCCTTATTTCTTTTAAAAAAGTTATTTTATAAAAAAAATAATATCCCAATTTAAAAAGTGCTTGAACTTTGTCTCTATTCAAAATAGATATGCTCTGATAGTCTTGGTCAAAATATTTGCTGAACATTTAAGATTTTGCCTTTAAAAGATTTTAAATAAATTTCAATGCATTCTTTATTATAAGCAAGTTTTTTTTCCACAAAATAATTATTATTTATGATACCATAAAAACATCAATAATAAGAAAGAAAAGTTCTTTATTAAAATGAATTTAGTACAATATGCCAAAATATTCAGAATCTCAAGATTAAAGTCAAATCCAATATTAATATGCGTCATAGTAGGGTAAGTTTCATTATCAGTTTCTTGTGGAGTCATTAAGAGCTTCTCGATGGGAAAATTGCTCTTCTAAAGGTATTGCGAAATCTCATATTATCGGAAGCTGGAGAACGATGGATCACAGCTTCTCGAAACAGGTTTACGGAAGTCATAATATCGGGAGCATCAGTAAGGTGGAAGACTGCTCCTCGACATGGTTTACACAATAGACGTAGTATCGGGAGCATCAGTAAGGTGGAAGACTGCTCCTCCAAATGGTTTACACAATAGACGTAGTATCGGGAGCATCAGTAAGGTGGAAGACTGCTCCTCCAAATGGTTTACACAATAGAGATATCGAGCATCAAGAAGGTGAAGTCTCTCGAAATGGTTTACACAATAGACGTATATCGAGATCTAAGGTGGAAGACTGCTCCTCGAAATGGTTTACACAATAGATGTAGTATCGGGAGCATCAAGAAGGTGGAAGACTGCTCCTCCAAATGGTTTACACAATAGACGTAGTATCGGAGCTCAGTAAGGTGGAAGACTGCTCTCCAAATGGTTTACACAATAGACATAGTATCGGAGCATCAGTAAGGTGGAGACTGCTCTCAAATGGTTTACACAAGCGTAGTATCGGGAGCATCAGTAAGGTGGAAGACTGCTCCTCGAAATGGTTTACACAATAGACGTAGTATCGGGAGCATCAAGAAGGTGGAAGACTGCTCCTCCAAATGGTTTACACAATAGATGTAGTATCGGGAGCATCAAGAAGGTGGAAGACTGCTCCTCCAAATGGTTTACATAATAGACGTAGTATCGGGAGCATCAAGAAGGTGGAAGACTGCTCCTCGAAATGGTTTACACAATAGATGTAGTATCGGGAGCATCAAGAAGGTGGAAGACTGCTCCTCAAAATGGTTTACACAATAGACGTAGTATCGTGAGCTTCAGCAAGGTGGGAGACTGCTCGTCGAAACGGTTTATACAATCGCCATAGTATCGAGAGCTGTATGATGGACGGTAGCTCTCCGAAGCAGTTCACTAGTGTTGTAGTAACGGAAGCTTGCAGACAGATGGAAATTCAGCTCCTTATGAAGTATGCTGTAATGATTGTCGCAAAGATTTTGTTTCAACGGCAAGATGATGAGCCGTTGATAGAAAAATATGCCCAAAGAAACATCAGTGGCGGGTCAATACAGGATGCCCAAACAACGCGATCACTCCCTCCTTATTCGGCTAAGGATAAAGTACCCCGTTGCCAGAAACAACCCTGATACCGATCCGCCACTGATACCCCTCTCGGCAACGACTATTCATAGTGTTTGGACCTGAAGATGTAAAATGATCGCTCAAGAGTGATGGTAACTTTTTCTTCGATACAAATCCAATGATGAACAGATCCAGTGTCGTAAATACTTTGAGACCCCTATAGATGTTGAATAGGTCTTCATTTACTTTATATTAGTCCTCATATGTTTAATGGTGCTTGAGATTATATAGTTCCTCGGATGTTGTTGAGGTCTAGATGTCTCGTTTGTCTGTTAGTATGTTAGTCTTTATGTATTATGTGGTCCATGGAATGTTAGAGTTCCTCAGATGTTGATGAGGTGGACCTTATACATTTAATTCTAAATCTTCGGGAAATGCTTTTCGTCCCTCGTGCATACGTTTCAGGAAGTATCTTTAGTTTTTGACTTCGCTTTATTTGTATTCAAATCTGGAACAAATTACCATAAGTTCAAAAAAACAGACATTTATGATGAAATAGATAAATAAAATTATTCTGTTATTTTACTATTACCTTAAGATTACCATTATTTTAAGCTTACTTTCCTTAATTTTGAATTCGAAAGAAATAAAACAGATCGGCATCGAACAAATTCTGAATTTTTTATAACAGTCTACTTTTAAATTCTTTTGTTAGAAAGGCGCATGACATCAGATACTGTATTTTATACTTTTTTTTGTATGTCTGCCGATCTTATTTACGAAAACTCCAATAAGTATTACAAGAAAAGGAAAGTAGGCTATTATAGTTCTTTCAGACCTTTTTTTGAAATCTTTTTTAAATTTAAATTTAAAGACTAACACGTAGCTCTAGTGTTTTGTTAATTTTATTTTTTTAGTTTTTTTACGTCATATTATGAATAGTTTCCAATTAAACGACCTTGACTTGTAGGTATTTTGACTTGTAGGAATAGGTTACTATATACTAAAAGAATATTCTTTTAAATTGTTTTTTTTATCAAAATAATTTTATTAAAAAAATATTCTGAATCATACCTTGGTGTTTGTCCAACAATATCTTTACGGATTTCACTTTCAAAAACACTAGTCATGCTGTAATTGGAATACCATTTCCTTATTTTTGGATCCTCATTGTTTGAAAGTTGCTTCCTTGTTCGATACCCTCTAAAGGCTGCTTGGATTTTGGTCGCAGCTACGATCTTTGTGTAGTTAGGGTCGAATATATCGGTGTCCTATAAAAGAAACTCAATTTAAAACATTGAACTAACTTCATTTAGCATGAGGAATATACGAGGAGAATCATCCATATTTTGGTAGAATAAGTTGAGATAAAATATATCAATCTAGTTTTTAGCTATTGATAAAAAAAAATCAACAGTTAAAAGTCTGGTAGATCCATAGATAAAAAAAAATCATACTTATATCATTCAATACCATTCAAAATATCATTTAATAATTTTGAAACGTAAATTAACAGGGTTCAAGATCCATTTTTAGCCTACTTTTCTTTTTTTAATTCGAAAGAATTAAAAAAATGAAAAAGTAGGTATTGACATGCGGTCGATGTCCGTCTGTCCGTCTGTCTGTCTGTCTGTCTGTCCGTCTGTCCGTCTGTCCGTCCGTACCCCCCTTCCAAAATCGGTTCTAATCATCGGATCTTAAAAATTCTTTTTTTGTTAGAAAGCTATGACCTCAGATACCCAACTTTCATACTTTTTGTCCGTCTGTCTGTACGTCCGGACGGACATATATCTACTATCTGTCGGCGAATTTCCCATTGAATTAGCATTGAAATTCAATTTTGAGTCATTTAAATCACTGTAGGTATTGAAATGCGGTTGATGTCCAACTGTCTGTCTGTCCATCTGTCTGTCTGTTCGTATGTCTGTCTGTTCGTATGTCTGTCCGTCTGTCCGTCTGTCTGTCCGTTTGTCTGTCTGTCTGTACCCCCCTTCCAAAATCGGTTCTATCCATCGGATCTTAAAAATTCTTTTTTTGTTAGAAAGCTATGACCTCAGATACCCAACTTTCATACTTTTTGTCCGTCTGTCTGTACGTCCGGACGGACATAAATCTACTATCTGTCGGCGAATTTCCCATTGAATTAGCATTGAAATTCAATTTTGAGTCATTTAAATCACTGTTGCCAAATCAACAATGGCATGAGAAACTTTATTTAAAATTTTTGAAGCAAAATAATATTTTCATGAATCAGTTTGGAATGACGTCATTAAATGTAGAACAATTTGATTCTTTGATTATTCATTAATTATCTACCAAGAAAGCGGCAAGGCATACTTTTGCATGCAATTATGCTTAGTTTTAATTTACATTTCTTGTTTTTTAATGCAGTTCGGAGTAGTTTCATTACTTTTGTTATTAATAAATATTTATTCTTCGAACTACAAATAAATCACGAGCAGATGATAAATAATATTTAAATAATTTGCGAACTAATATTAAGGAAAATAGTCGTTTCGAATTTTTTCTAATGTGTATAAATCTAGTGTAGAAACGGCTGTTGATGATATTTACTTTAGGAACCTAGTTTTTTTCCCGATTAGAACTTCAGTAAGTATTTAAGTAACAGGAAAGTAGGCTATTTTAGTTCTTTATGAACTTCTTGTTATTTAAATAATTCTTGGCATCTTTAAAAGAACGAAATTGGAAGAGATATTTAACCCTTATATATACTTACTATTAAAAAATTCGTCAACAAGGTAAATAACATTTAAATTATGACACAATGACAAAATTTAAAATTATTGCAAACACAGGTCAAATAGATCAATTTTGAAAAAATTCTTTACTACAATTGCGATATGTTTTTTGCTGTATTTTTTTACAATTTTATTTGCACAATAGTATCAATTTTATAAGACTTAACAACTACGTATCAAAATATGCACAGTAAAAATGTTTTTATTAAAATCCTTTCTCAAACTCTTATTCTAAACTTAGATTGCGTCATGAAAATTCAATTTGTTTGGAGCTGGCCAGCATTAATTTCTCCATTTTCAAATACATTAAATAGATTAACGTAATCTTTGGTCAGAAAGTAAATATTTTTTTTAAAATTAAATTTAAAATTGCAGTTTTAAGACGAACATGGCGTATCTGATACTTAAAAATAATAATGGTCTTAAAGTAAAATAATATGATGAGTTAATTTTGTCCATAATTTAAAGACAATTTAAATTGAAAATATAAATTTCAATATATCTTACCCACAGGGCAAGGAACTCCTCTTTCAGAAGCAGAGTTCTTGGTTTAGATTTCAAGTGGCCGAATAGGTGCTCTTGGTTGACGGCTTTCGCACACAGATAACTAGAATCAAATATTCAATTTAAAATTAGTAACTAAATAATTTAATAATAAACAAATATCGCATTTTATTATTCGATATTTATGAATATATTAAGATATTCTCTTTGTAAAGGGTCCTGTAACTAGATAAAAAGCAAACTGTGTTTAGAAATCGGTTTCAATGGCTAAAAGCAATTTTATTTAAGCTATACACTAAGGAATTGTTTAGGATTATGTATCATCGTTTAAAGAAGTACGTTGTAATTTGAAAAAAATACATTTTTTTTCTTTTGCTTAAGAGTCAAGTTTTTTTCCAAATTATTGGAATAAAACTACATAAAACCTTAAAAAACAAATTATAAAATACTTTGAAATTTTATAAAGAAAAACATCGTACTTTTATATTATTAATTGTACATGAGTCCCATTTTTATTACATAATATTGTAACTTGGACATTCAAAAAAAGTTTTAAGCTCTACACCATTACTTTGTTTAACTTTACTATCTTAGTTGAAATACAAATTTTTTGTATAAATACAAAAAATACCTCATTTAAAAGATCTTATCAAAGCCATTGTGGTTTATCAAAGCTGTAATTAACTATAATAAGTGTATTTAAAAAAAAACTATAGGAAATATCAAAGTGGGAAAAATCTGATCCATTTATAAATGCAATAAAATTAAAACGGCACTACTTTTTTGCGGTTTTTACTATGTGCTTTGTATAATAAATTTTTAAATCCATACGAACTTATTCTTTTAAAATATTGAATGTTTAAATATACCTGTAGGCAATGTTGAAGCAGCCTTGGCATTCCTAAAATGTGAGATAACAACAACAAATTTAGGAATTGTTTGCTGGGAATTTCAACTGTTCCATCGTAAATGAAAGTTATGATGGCTTCGAAAACAGCGCTAGTTGTAACCTCCGAGTTGATCTGAAAAAAATAAGCAAATAAATGAGAAAAAAATTGCAAAATATTAAAAACTTCATACATATTGTTGTTTCAAGGTTACATGTATTATAGAAAACTGAGTTGAGTAACGCATTATGTTTCAGAACGTAAATAAAAAAACGAAATGTTATACAAAATTACAAATATTTAACTAGCATAAAATAATAAACCAAAAAAATAAATATTCCAAGATTAAAAAACTTACGTGGAGGACTAGCAGCTTGTTTTCTGGCCCAGCCAATGCCTCTTCGAAGTAGATGGATTCTCTTCTCAAGACAGTTCTTTGGACATCGAATTCGTGACCGTTGACTATCACCACTGAATTAGGCCCTTTCATTTTTAATTCCGGATTACCATTATCATCAGACTCTTCACGAACGAGTGTCTTAATCTCACCATGGAAGTCATTAGACATCTCTTCAGATCTTGGTTCAAAACACTCCTTTTCGTTTCCATCCACTTTGTCCCTGTCCTCGCCTTTGCTGATGTAGACCTTCTGGAACTCATCATAGGGATACTTGTCTGATGTTGTTGTGACCAGTCGAAAGCTCTCAGTGGACTCGTTCGTATAATCCGAGGATATATAATCTATATCGGAATCGAAACTATCGAATCTGATATATTCCCCGTCAAAATTACCTGTACTTTCAACTGAGGTGTCTGAATCATCTATTTGACTGCCACGTTCCACTAGGTCTTTAGGTGTGACTTTAGAACCTGTGTATCATTTGGTTGTTCTTGTTCCAAATCCTGGTGTAAAAGTTCATGGTCTAAGTAGGTGTCGGATAAATCTTCTGATTCTGAGTGTGGATTCTAAAAGTAATATTTAAATGTATAAACACACTAAAGTAAAAACAAAATATAGATATGTTAATATTGTTCTGCTGGGGGTGGGGGTTGGGTTAGGGAGCGCAATCTTAATATAAAGCAAATGCAATACTTGATGCACTACTTGATATTGTAAATGATATTTTATTTTAAAACATCGCTATTTAACTTTAAAAAATACACTGTTGGTAAAGTTCATGCTACATCACTTTTTTATGTTAAAATGATAATTTTTTATTTTGATTTTTACCTGTTTTACGTAGCTTTAACTCGTGAATCTCACCATAGCCTAAACAGCCTAGAGGTTCACATACATGGACCATTGTAAAATTCTCTTCACAACTTTATTTTACAGATTTCTTAATACTTAGTTTTTCTTATAAATGAGAATGTTTAATCTCAAGTTCTCAGTTCTCTAAAATACCGATAGCTAAACAGTCGTTTATTTTATAAAAAATGCCTTAGCACGAATATCAAGCAAGATTTAGGAAAGGCTTGCAAAAAAGAGCTTGCCACTTTTTTTAGTCGTATTTAGTGGATCAGACATTTTGCATTAAAAATATTAGAATGTACTATTAATAACAAAAAATACTGACAGATCTTGTTTGCAAATTAATTACACTAAAAACAAGTATTGATAATGTTTCAAACCACAAATTCCATTAAATTGAAGCGCCTCTTAGCAAATATTTAACGACAATTCTTTAAAAAATTCCTACGAAAACTTACTTTTAAATATACATATTTAATTTAATATGACAAGGCCCCTAAATATAATGGAAAAATTCGCACTTCGTCTTTTAATTACCAAAAATTACTTTGAGCATTTTATAGAAATATTTAATAAATCTTAATACGATGTCAATATATGAGATTAATGCATTTTTAGGGTAACTCTAGTTTCAAAGATACAACCTACGCATCTTTCTTAAAAGCTCAGGAAAAATAAAAGCGTTTACAATGGATACTAAAGGGGAAAAAGGAAAAACGTGAGATAATAGTTTGGAGAATTTCTTATAAGCATAAATGAAACATAGCTTAACCAACATTGCAAGGAATAAACAAAAATCTGGTGTTTTTAAAGTTTGGTGTAAAAAAATCTGGTACACAAGAGCAATCTATTTTTAGTGTTACACTAGTTTCGAAAACAAAACATACGCACTTTTTTTGCTAGCTCGGATTTTTTTCTTTACAATGGGTAGTTCAGAAAAACAAAAAATCTTGTAGATAACTGAAATATTCTACCAAAACCTTTCTTAAGTATAACTCACCTCTTCTTCTGTGTTCCTATTGCATCTGAAAAAGTTGCCAATTCGATTGCTGTAAGAAAAATAAATAAATATAACTATGGTATATTATATTAAAGAGTAAAGTATTTAGACAAAAACATAATAATAAATTAATATATTCAAAAATTTTGATGTTTAGAGATATATTTAAACATCTTAGTTGCATCAAAGAATAAATGTAACTATCAAAAAAATACACAAATATAAAAAAATTACACAAAATCTGATGAAATTCGTCCTAAATGTCTTACGAATTGTGACATTGTTGCTTAAGCTACTTAAAATTAAGTGAATTGAAGCCAAATAGTCTTTTGAGCCAGTTTTACTTACATAATTGTCCAACACCGTTTTCTGATTCTAGACATCTTAATTAGTTGTTAAAAATTGTTAAATTTAGTCGAAAGCCAATTATATAAATGCGAAATTTTAACAATATGTAGGTAAAAAAAGGTAGAAATTGCGTTGAAACGGTATATTTATTATAATGAACTATTGAAAACGTAAAAATTAACAAAATATTTGTACGTCCTATTGCTTTGAAGTTCAAAATTCGTGTGAGGTTTTTGTGTGTTGCTTAGATAATAATTCTGTTGTGAAAAGCATTGTTTCGAAACTTTTATTATTATTACAATAATCTTTTATAGATAATTTTTCAAATATTCAAAATAATATAGTTTTACTGTATTATAATTCCTAATTGCAAAAAAAATCATTGTTGACATTTATGGTAATATATCACATTATTTAAGAGGGTGTCTGCTACCGAAATATCTTAAAATTGAAGAATTAGAAAGAATTAAAATTGTAATTTCACTTCTTTCTAATTAAACAAAAATGATCGCTTTTAACTTTATTATTATTCTAAGACAAGTTTTTTTTTATTTTAAACAAAGAAGTTACTGCGAATCTTTAAAAAAAAATATTTAAATATCACCCCTTCCAATTTTGAAGTCACTCTAAGACTGTTATAGGTGAAAAGAGGGAAGAATTGAAGATTTTGGTACAATAATACCATAAAAATAATGAAAATTAAAAAAAAATAAGCTGTTTTTATTTCATATATCAGGCTTTTCGTATTTATTTAGTTACAACTACCATACAGAACAAGACAATTTATAGATAGAGGGCTAAAACAAGACAGATCATACATGCAAAGAACAAAAAGGAAACATCATAAAAGAAGAAAAATAAAAGTATTAAGATACAAAAAGCTAGTAAGGTCAATTATAAAATATTAATAAAACAACGAAGACAGCAAAAAGTATATAAAAACAAATAAATTAATAGAACAAATACTACACAAGCATCATTTTCTAAACTCTGGTATAACTTTTTAAGACAAAATATATCAACATCATCTTTAAGGCAATTAAAAAAAATTTAAAATTTATAAAGACAAAAATTCTGGAAATAATTATATTTATGAGAAAAATATTTGAAAACTAGTTTATCCCTTAACGATCTACAGTTCTGGAAATTGATTTATGAACAGACAGTTTTTAAAAGTATTTCTTTATTAAATGAATATTGATCGAAAATATTCATAGGATACTTTTTATTAGTAAACCATTTCTTGAGTTAATATTTTAGTTTTAGCATAAGCTAGTTTAGCATGAAACATTGTTTGGTCAATTGGCCGTGGTTCCACCACGTTTTGGTCAAGTAACCTCCAGTTTTTAATGATTGAGTCCTTTAAATATAAAACTGGTGCATACTGCTTTCCATTTGAGTAAATTATTCGAACCAATTGATCAAAGACATTATCCTTGAGGTTTAAATCATAGCTATAGGCAGGATGATCTAAATAAACAACACTCTGTACATTAAACCAGTCTTTCACTTCGTTTGAAGTGTGGATACTTGTATTATCCTGCATAAAAATATAATCAAAAGCATTGTTTTGCCATGCAAAAGGAAGCAAAGAATTTTCTAGAACTAATATGTAATAAAGTTATGTTTGTTGGCCCTTCAGAAACAAAATCTCGCTTCTCCCATCATAAGATATCGTGGCCCAAACCATCAAACCTCCACCACCAAAATTTCTGCTAAAGACAGGTCTTGGTTCTTTACAAAGATCCTTCCAATAACAGTTTAAACCATCAGGTCCATCCAAATTGAACTTCTTTTCATCAAAAAATTTCACTTTTTTCCATTTATCTCCCCTCACCCCATTTTTATGTAGCTATGACAATATTTCAATCGCATGTTCTAATGGTGCAGAGCCAACTTTGGACCAACCTTCATTTTTGACCATTTCACAAGTTCGACGACTATATCAATATTTGTCTTACTCTTCTGGAAGTTACAGGAAGTGATAGTTTATAACAAATTCGGCCTCTAAGGTTAGTGTCCACGAGCAAGAAAACTTGCGCAAGTTGTTTGCAAGTTCAAGTTTTCAACCCGTCTTGCACGTGTATACATCCCAGCAATAGCAGGAACTCTCAGCAATATTGCAGCCACAGAAATTGAAGAAGTGTAACCGGTTTGTGCAACTCAACTTGCTCGGTTCCAACAGATTGGAAATTCTTGCAAGCTTATTGCAAACTGTGTAGCTAGGTGCATGGTTAGCTTGCTCTTGATCTCTGGAATACACGTGTGATAATAGCTTCTACTTTGGCCTTTTAAGGGGGGGGGAGGTATGGTTTCGACACGGATTCTCCTACTGCCGCAAGTTTGGTCTTCATCTTCAGTAAAAAGTTTACAAATCGGATACCGACATACATATATTGTTTCAATTTGGAGATTTCCCCATAAAAGAGTTCAAAATTAATTCTTTAATATCTCGGCAAATAATGAAAAACAAATAATTCTTTTTTATACCTAGGGTATTTTAAAGGTGCTGAACATTTTTATGTAAAAAAAAAATTGGGTTTTGCTATTGGAATTTTCAAAGTTGGTACTCATTTTAATATGTAGACGACCCCTTATACAATTTTGGTTGCCAGTTCTCAATTCCTTAAGCTATTTCCTGAAAAATGACACCTTTCACAAAATTTCTTGACCAATAGCAGCCGAAAAACGAAGGGTGGATCGTTTTCCCCCCCCCCCCCCAGCTGTACAAGCGTGTGAGTGAGTCAGTTCATTTATACCATAAATGAACCGACTCATTCAAACGCTTGTACCTTTGTGTGTTTATAACTTTCTATAGGGGGAATCGGTAGGTTGCTCAATTAGATTGTAATAATATATTTACAAATGTAATTAATTATTTCAAATTTTGTCTTCCAAATTTCCAACTGAGGAGGATTTGCTTTAGAGTTTAAAATTTGACAAGTTTTTAAAGCTTGAGTTTATTGAATTCTCAAAGTAACTGGTTCTTCATTAAGTTATCTGAAAAACTGAAAAAAAAAATTACGTAGGGTTGGGTCGAATGAATTCAAGACAAAAGAAATTAAACTATTTTGAACACGTTATTTTATTCTTACGTGCCACTTGCTAATTTGAAAAAAAAAAAAAACCATGCATTAAATTATATTACAAAACGTCGAAAAATAAGAGAATACAATACACAGTTGAGAATCCTTTCACATTAAAATGTCCCCTCAGAAGGTTGATGCCAAAAATGTTTGAATTCAGAAACGTTAGAGGCCCTTGCTTTGGATCTTCTGTTATTTTACCCTTCGAATGCAATCGATTCAACTCATAATAAGAACATCATTTTGGTGAAGAATTATATGTTTGCCCTTAATCATCGTCAGTTGTGTATTGTTCACTTTTTAGATGCATGCAATTAAATGTTACTGCAAAAACTAAGTACACTGCTCACAACGATTAGGGGAACGCATGGTTCAAAACCCCCAATGATTCCGATTTGAATCATCGGCTTGCGGTTTTTTTCTCACTAAGTTGAGTATGTGACATGTATTGAGCTCGTTATTATTTATCGTTAGCTGTAAGAATCGTGTATTTTGAAGAATTAAATAATGTTTGCTTTAATTAAACGAAAATATGAAAAACATGGTAAAATAAAATTCACTCCCAAAAATTTTTATGAAATAAATTGACCCTACATTCGTCACGCTTGCATTCTTAGATGTTTTAAAATGGATTTCAACTTTTTTTTTAACAAATAACTTTTTAAAAACTTATCGTTATAATTTATTCAAAAGTTCTGATTCCATTCCCCCCCCTTAAATTGTAGTTAAAATATTATTATTTTTTTAATCTGTTTTTCACCATTTCATTCTGATTGCATACTGAATCTATTTCACAAACTTTAGATTCTTAGAATAAAAAATAAGAAGTTGGAACTGAAAGGGATCACAAAAGTACGCAAAGTGCTCCCCTAATTGTTTTGAGCAGTGTATGTTAATTTTCCTCTACCAGACAAGAAGTTTGAAAGAAAGCAACAGAAGTTGTGTCTTTACCTCAACTCAACAAGCGGAAAGTCAATTTTTCCCCCATGCAATGCGATCTAAGCTTTTCGGCGTTTAAACAATGCTTGAGGAAAAACAACTTCTACAGGGTACTAAGTATTTTATATACTATTCTCGTGTGTTAAGAATAGGGTCGAATGGTTTTATCGAATTACGGTTTCATGCGTGGGTTTGGAGGGTTAAAACTGATTTTTTAAAAAATGCCAAAAAACGCCAACAGAAATCAATTAAGAAATGACGAAATTTCAGGAATATTACCAGCACTGTTTAATATTTTATAATGGAATTGCCAATGTGATTCTTAGGCTGTGTCCTGACTACGACATCAAATGCCACAAATGCAACAAAACTTGGCGACTTGGCAGAGTCAGACACATGCTATTGCATCACTTGGCGCCCTTGGCGTTCGCCACAAACTTTAGATTCTTAGAATAAAAAATAAGAAGTTGGAACTGAAAGGGATAACAAAAGTACGCAAAGTGCTCCCCTAATTGTTTTGAGCAGTGTATGATGATATTATCAAGGTGTCTGGTTCCTAGTTTTAGATATTCTGCAGTGTAATAGTTCGATCAAAAATAAAATCGACGCAGCTGAGAATCCCGTCCCCAACACGATGAAGGTGCCCATGAGGTCAATGAGGTTGAGTGGTTTGGACACTGCGGTGTTTTCGCCACTGCATTTTTCAAAGTAGCGGTTTGAACGCAGCAAGCTGAAGTGAGCTAGTCCACCTTCGTTGAAGAGACGAATTCTGTTGAGAAAGTTATATGTAATTACATTACGAGAAAAATAATTTTATACACATGACCAAAATTACTACACTCTTAAAACAAACGAGCGGTTTTAACTCAGTCTGAGTTAATTTCCACTCCTTCGTGCGAAATGCACTTTCCCTATAGGAGTGGATTTCATTTTTTTGCGGAGTGGATAAAAGAAAACAATCTACGTTCTACAATCTTAAAACGAGCGGTTTTAACTCAGTCTGAGTTAATTTCCACTCCTTTCCAGTGCCGAAAATGCACTTTTCCTATAGGAGTGGATTTCACTCTTTTTGCGGAGTGGGTAAAAGAAATAAAAGAAAACAATCTACGTCCTACTCTTAAACCGAGAGGTTTTAACTCAGTCTGAGTTAATTTCCACTCCTTTCCGGTGCCGAAAATGCACTTCCCCTATAGGAATGGATTTCACACTTTTGTTTTAAGAGTGTACATTATAAGGTAACAGGGTAAGCAGGGCCTTATATACCATATGGCCTGTTAGGCAGGGGCCTAGGGCCTCTAATTTTTAGAGCCCCCAAATTTTACTTTCTATCAACCAAAATGCTGTAGACCCCTTAAAATTTCAATTAAAAAAATTTCTGCGGGCCCTACTTGGATTTTATCTTGACTTCGACTCAGACATTGTCCTAACATGTTTGTTTTGATCGATGTTATAAGGCTGTGTCCTGACTACGTCATCCAATGCCACAAATGCAACAAAACTTGGCGAGCGCCAAGGGCGCCAAGCGAAGCAATAACATGTTTCTGACTCTGCCAAGTCGCCAAGTTTTGTTGCATTTGTGGCATTTGATGTCGTAGTCAGGACACAGCCTAAGGATGCCTATGAAATAGTAGGTAAAATATGATACATCGGCTAACAAGCACCATCATTACGGTCAATCATACACAACATTTTTCAGCCAAGGGGCTCCCAAAATGGGTTGGGCCTATAGTCTGAGTTTTTCTAGATCGGGCCCTGGGGGTGAGACTTGATTGAAACTTATTAAAAAATAACTATAATGATCTATAATTACGATCTTGGGCGTTCATTATTGTCACAGCGAAATAAAAAAAAGTCTGGTCAAAATGTATTGATATTAGTACCACATACAGTCCCTGGACAAATTATTAGACGCACTGCAAGATTTCATGTAAAATATTAATTACCGGGTGATATTGTACCGTTTTATTATTTTAAATTGATTTGTTTTTTTATTTTTATATTATCCAATTAATTATCGATTTATTTGACATAAATAAAACAGCATTAAATTAGAAAAGCATAAGTTTATTAGGTTTTAAAGAAAAGTGAAATTAATGTTAGTAAAAGTCAATATTTAGTTGAGCCACCTTTAGCCGCTATCAAAGCTTTAATTCTGCGCGGCATGCTATCAATGCAAGACTGTACTGTCTCCTGCATTTGGAGGATGATGATTCCACACATAAATAATCTTATAATAAATAATTAATATAAATTAATCCTAATCATAATTATCTTAAAATAAATACAAATATGTAGTCTACAACATTTCTTTTCAGTAAAAATCCATAATATTGCAGTTTAAACATACCATTATTGCATAAAAACTCTTAAGAAACATAAAATTGCAAAAAAATGCAGTGCTCCTAATAATTTGTCCAGGGACTGTACTTACCCCCTGTTCAACTGCTTAAGAAAATCCGTATTGAGGAACTCATTTCTCAAAGCTAATGCGACATATCCATATCCCAGTTCAATTTTGGATACTGCAAGTCCACATTCCCCTGTCTTTTGAAACCAGTCGCCAATTCGTGCTTTGAGATGGTGAGCTGAATCTGCGAAGATGGCCTGGCCTTTGTGGACTCGTTCCGTCCATGGTGGAACGGTTCCAGGCAAGTCGACTTCAACGAGACTGGCTTTCACTCTTCCCCAGATGGTCTCGTATCTAGTACTTTGCAAATTCTGAAAATTGATAAAGCGCAAAAAAATGGAAAGCATCCGAAAACTACTATGCCCACAAATTGATTAAATTGATTTTCGAACTCAATTACAGATTACAATGTATATATTGGCTACATATATTCAAAATTAATTACAACAATGGATGAAGAAGTAAAATTAATTGCATGCAAGATTAAAAAATTTGCTTTTACAAATGTTTTTTTTAAAATAAATACAAAAATCTGCAACAAAGGTGCTGTATGCCCTTCATAGTTCTTTTAATGCGAATAAAAGGTGAATAGCCAAATGAGTGAGTCGAATTATATGTTTATTAAAAATTAATTACAAAAATGTATATAGATTAATAGGATACAAAATGCCTGAGAATACAAGATTTTGCTTTCACATATGCTTTTTATAAAATATATACAAAAAGCTGCAACAAAGGTGATGTATGCACTCAAAAATTATTTTACTGAAAGCAGATTTCGTATGTGAGCATCAACGCATGTGCTAACAGCAACAAAGAAAATATGAATTGCCAATCCAGTCAAAGGAATTAAATTTTTTATTACATATAGCACAAATACTAACAAAACTTTACCCTGAATGCCTTTTCGTCAGCAGAGTTGACTATTACAATGGGTTCAATGGATTTGTCATTCAATAAATCGTCAAGAGATGCGATTTTCGGCTGTAACTTGGTAGAGGCGAATGCAGATAGGATCCCCCTTTGATATGAGTAGAGGAGAACAAGGCATGGACCAAACCAGGTGAGAAGAAGCATTCGAAAGCTAGTCGAATCATAAACGTGTTGCATGAACCATCTGCAGCTATATCCAAAATCTGAAGAAATGCACTTTTTAATGTGTGAGCAGACAAGTGCAAAACTCATAAAAAGTAAAAAGAAAATTTTTTGTCATATAATTATTAAATATTTAAAAAAAAGGAAAGCACTCTTTACTGCAGCCTATTGTGGCGGTTGTCCACGCACGCAACCTCAATCAATCATACACTCGCTAGAGGGCGCAGATTTACCTCTGCGTTCCTACCAGTATTCTGAATAACATCGAAAATAGTAGTATATAAGCCTAGGTAACTCATCTCCACCTTGAGGATCCTTTTGGTAGACTGTGGGTTACTGAGGCCGCTACACTATCAAGGGAAGAAATTCCCACTAATCGAAAGAAAATCTATAATTTTTGTTACTGCACGAATTAATCGCAAAAAGCCAAATGAATATAAATAGAGATTCTTACAAGACTTCAAAATAAATAATTTATCAAATTTAGTATGCATCTGAGTCAATGGATTAAGGAGGAATTAGTACTATAGTAGCCAATTAGTAGTATAGTTTCGTATTTCCATATTTTTTTTACTAAGTTGTGCCAAAGATACCAGCACTATTAGGATTCGTAGTGAATTTCCTTGTAGCAACTTACTTTTGTTCAACAAACTTATTTGGAATGACCATAAATACTTGGAGAAAACTGTTGGCAGTGATCTTGTTTCGTTGGTCGGTAGAACAAAGTAGACAGCAGTGGCAGCCGAAGCCATGAAAAATATCGAGGCGAATAACGATATCCAAACCTAATTAAAGTATATTGGAACAACTGTTATCATTCGACGGTCAATACATGAAAAATTACCTGATATTGAAACCTATCAAATTATACCCGAAAAAGTGACAAATTCGTAAGTAGTTAAACTTAACACTTAAAGAGTAGAAGGGAAAAACTCTTTCCTTGCTTAGGAATCGTCCCGTACTCTTTTGTGCTTGGCGGACGTTGGCGACAGGAGACCGATTTTTCTTTCGGTTCTTCTTTCGTGGTACAAACGCATGACTCGCGTCTACTGATATCTGGCGTGACTCAGGGGTGCCTCGAGGGAAAAACAAAGTGAGAAACCTGTTTCCTTACACTATACCTTGTCTATCCAGAATGCGAGCCTCGAAAGCATTTTCCTCCCCCATCCCCGCATGTGGTTTTCTTCGAAACGGCGTGAGCATGTTTTTCCCCCACCCTACTTGGGTTTGAACTGTTCGGATTGTTAACCTCACAACAGAACCTCAAATGCGTTAGGTTTAGAAAAGCGATGCTTCCCCCCGTTTCCTAGAAAACCAAGCGAAGGGATGGGGGAAGAAAATGCTTTCGAGGCTCGCATTCTGGATCTGACTCGCTATTGTTGCCAAAGAATCCTGATGCAGACAGATTCCTATGCAATGTAGTTCTTTTTCCCCTGTACTCTCCACTTCTGTCATGATAAATGCATTAGGTTTTGAATCAATTTCTTTAATATCTTGTATAACTTATTTTTAAATTACTATTTTGCATGAACAGCAACATTTATTTATATTACTCAAACAATTTTCTTCTTTTCTAGATCGTTCTTAGAAAAATAATTAGTTTCTTATCAGGAGTGTTGTCTTTATGGTCATTTTGAACCTGAACTTAATTTATTCTACTTATTTTCTTAATTAGTTTTCCATTCTAGATTCGCATTTTTTATGTTTAAGGGTTTTTTTTGACATCAGTATTTTACCTTCATATAGAAAAATAAAATAATTATAGATTTTTTTTATAAGTGAATTTGTAAATAGAAGAAAAAAATTTTCAATACAAAAAAATCCTCAGTTTGATAGCTTACCAATCCTGTAAATACTTTAAATATGATAAGTGGGTCCTTCTGTGTTTCCACCACTCCCGACATTATCCCCATGTATGAGTCGAAGAAAGGTTCAGAAAATTCCACAACTTTCGACCGCTCCTCATTCATCATAAAAGGTCCACACATGTCAGTTTCCTAGAACATACTACACTGTAAAATTTTGGGGTAACTTGAAGTACATTTCCTCCAAAAAAACTGGTGTAAACTAGCATTATGGAATAGTATAATTATCGAATATTTGTTCACCAATGGATTTAAAGAAAAACCAATGTAACACAATTAAAGTTCTTAATACATCTTTTTAGCTTACTTGCCTCTTTTTTCTAATTCGTAAAATTTTGGGGTAACTTGGAGTACATTTTCTCCAAAAAAACTGGTATAAACTAGCATTATGGAAATAGTAGCCAAAACAATTTTTGGGTGAGAAAATAATAAACTATCGAATATTTGTTCACCAATGGATTCAAAGAAAAACTAATGTAACACCATTAAGCTCTTAATACATATTTTTAGCCTACTTTCCTCTTTTTTCTAATTCGAAGGAATTAAAAAAATGAAAGAGAAGTAATGACATGCTGAAAATGCCTGTCCGTACCCTTCTTCTCCGCATTCGGTTCTATCAGTAGGATCGTTATTGTTAAAACATTTATTATCAGATACATATCTTTTACAGTTTTGGTTCGCCTGTCTGTACGTATGGGTGGCCAAAATCTGCCAAACCCTCTGACTCTGTGGAGTGTAACCAAGAAGATTTCATAAAATGCAGTATTGCATTCAACAAGTGCTTTAAGAAATATTTGCAGTATTTTAATTTTTATAAAAAAATATATTGATGGCAATTTAAACATTTGAAGCAACAGGAGAAAAAAAATAATTTTGTTTGTGTAATTGATTTTAGGGATGCCATTTTGAGTATGATTTAATTGTAGATAACTGTTTGATTATTTCAGTGTTGCTGTAATTTTTTTTGTCATATTATCTTCAGTGTGGACCTACTAAATATGAAAATTAGTAATTACTCTTTATAAATAGACTAACGAAATTTCTAACAAAGTTTTTTTAAAAGTGGATGAAAGTGCACATGTATGATTTTTTTCAAAATATTTCATTAGATATTTTTTGTTGCCGAATTTTCCCGGATATTCTACCATTTATAATGGCAATGACCCTAAAATACAACTAGCTCTGTTCTGCGATTTGATTTATTTTCCTAAGATCAATTAAGAAAATTTATTGTAGTACTGTAATACATTATGCTAACAATGCAAGTTAGTAATTATATGAAATATAACTAGATTATTTATACGTTTTAAATTAAAAAAATTTCTACTACTTTAAAAGCTACAAATAAGTTCTAAATTCAAATACTATAACTTTTGATCGACTGATAAATGTTAATAAAAAATATCTTACATTGTTCATTAACGATCCAATCATTCCTGTAAATGACCCATTAGGGAGTTTCCCGCCAAAACCCCTATCAAATTGGAGAGTTGCATCATAACTAGAAAAAAAATGAAATATAGAACTGAACATTTTATCACCTGAAGTATTTAGACTCCTTAACTACTGTCAGGATTTATTGGAACATATGTAATAAATTTTTTTTTAATTTAAAAACAATATTTTGTAGTCCTTAACTATTAAAAACAAAAATTAAAAAAAACGAATTCTAAAAAAAAAGTAAAATTGCTTACTTTTTTGTTACTTTAATACCCATTGAAATTCTTATAGAAAAACAATTAAGTTTGTAACAGTAACTGTCACCTAAAAACACTTCCACACAAGACTTATACACATCAAGAAATAGGCAAACACTGTCATTTAGTTTCAATTTAAACTTTTACAATTTGTAATTTTCATTCATTTTTTTTTTTGTAAATTCACTTAATATTCCTATGCGTTTGAAAAATTTATTGGCATTTTGCAGAATAATTATGCTTCTCTAAAAATGGAAGCAAAATACAAATCCAAATATCCGTTCCGAAAACATTTGACGCGATTTGAAAATGTCGCAACGCCTAAATCAGTGGTTCCCAACCTGGGGGCGATCGCCCCCAAGTGGGCGATTTGTGTTATCAAGGGGGCAAAAAATACTTGAGGGGCGATCATCAGGGGGCGATGAGTATTCAAAGGGGGAAAATTAAAATAATGTTGTACCTTTGTACAGTAAAACCATTCTCTAACCATAACCAAACCAGCCAATTTTTACTTTAAACTCTCTTAAATTTTCTAGAAACCAGTAACAATATCTTAGTTAATTATTTCACTTTTGTTCTTTAAAAATATGTTAAAAATATGTGTTTTATGTTTTTTCTATTTTATTTAAAAGTGACCGGATAAAGCTCCTTTGGTTGTTTTTAATAAACGGTAGTAAGTGTTATAAAACTGTTTTATAGTTACACTTTAACTCAAATTACGATTAGACATAACATGAAAATTAAAAGGAGGCGATGGATGTTAATCAACCTAAAATACGAGGCGATGGTCCAGAAAAGGTTGGGAACCACTGGCCTAAATGATGAGATATTTTTATTCTTAAATGAGTAGCAACATGAATAATTTCAAAATAAAAAAAAATCATTACAATTATATCATTATATCACATACTACTTGAGTACATAGTAACTCCGGTACACATATAATAGATTCTGGAAAAATTTTCCGTACTTAGTGAGCCGCATCAATGGCAGCAAAAGTCTTCAAACAAGACGTAGAAAATATCTTACAACGGGTTTAATCAACGATAGATAATACCAAGGTTAATTGAATTAGAGCTTTCACATTACAAGTGCTGTAGTGTTTGACATACATCGACGGTAAAATTTGTTACCTTATATATAAACTACAGATAGTATTAATACATCGGCAGTTCTACCATAATTTTTAATTTTAGGTATAAAAAACTTGTGAAATTTATTTTTTCAAAATCACTTTAAAATTTTGTAAAAAGGTTTATAAGGTTTCTAGAATTACAAAAAAAAGTTCAGCAAGGCTCATTTGAATTTTTTTTTACAAAAAATTTAGGGATGGCAGTTTTTTTTTTTAAACAACCGGTTTGAAAGAAACCAGTTTAAACTGGCCTTATGAAAATAACCAATTTTCAATGAAACCGAAGTCACGAACAAACCGGTTAGTCTTAAAACAGGTTTTGGTTTTCCATCCCTAGATCATTTTGACGGTTAGGAACGGAAGGTAAAGATCGGAAGGTGAGGAAATTCACGATGTTTTCCGGTCTTTTTTGTGTTGAAACTCCAGTTTAATAAAAATTGATTTTTTTACTCCTTATACTCCACTTAAACATATTTATAGAAAAAATTCCAATTATTAAGCAAAAATTAACTTAACCATGGGGGATTGTAAGGAAAGCAATAAAGCCACGCAGCTCATTTTACTGGGGTCTTTAACTTTTGGGCATATTGGTGAAGTATAGCAAAAAAAATACGGCTCCTAACTGAAATGTGAGTTTTCTGCAATACAGATTTCTTGATTGAAGAATCACTGTAGCTCCATCCAGTGGCTCGTTTCGCAACTTTAGTAATGAGGTCAGTGAATGTACCAAAACCCAGGGACAAAGTTATGAGAAGAGAAATACACATTATAAATATTAAAAGCCAAAATTTTATGGAATGAATTTGTTAAGATATAGTATTAGTTCAATTTAAAATCCAAATGAATGTAATTTTTAGCTCAAAAATGTGTTAGTTTGAGCCCTAAACAAAAAATTTAACATTCGGGACATGGGAAAGTAAGGAATTTTCTGCATCGTTTTGTATCCTAATTTTTTTTTGAGTTTCTTTGCTTTAAAATTCTGTTTTGCAATTATATAAGGACCAGTATATTCGTATAATAAGAAAAAATTGAAAAGGAATATTATTTTTTTTAAAGTTATGTCCAAGGGACATCAAATTAAAAATTATGGTATGGCCACATACTACCTTTACTTGAGCGAATGTCATTTCTAAAACCTCACGCGATATTTTTCCGTCATTTACTAAGGACCCATTTTACTTAATTTGACTTATGACGTTACCCGGCACCGTAAGTGCGGCAAAAATTAACCGGAACCATTGGGTGGGAAACGGGCCTAAGAGTTAGATAGCAACGCCAAAAATTACTCAAAGTGGTTGATGAAAATCTTCATGCTTTCGTAAATGTCCAATACTGTTCCTCCTAATCCACTGTCGGTTCCAGGCTTGTGAGTAGAAAATGGAGGAAACTAAATAGGAAAATAGTATTTTATAATACATTGAGTTATATATTCAGTTAAGATCCACTACCAAATTAAACTGCAAAGGTTTACTGTAAAAAATAGAATTAACTAAGATGCCAGTATTTTAAATGCTATGTTTGCCCAGATGTTTAGTTATTGCTATGAGTTATTGATTATGATTAAAATAGTTAAAAGAGCTAATAAATATAGAGTTTAGTTATAAAGAGTTTCAAAATATGGAGTTTGTTTACATAATACGCTATTTTCTTCTTAAAGTGAAAATTCCAGATTTTTACAGTATTGCAAATTCAATCTTTTTACAGTATAAAAAACTTCAATCTGTTTTCATTTATTCTTTTAATCTTGTAGTTTTGTCTGAATATAGTATTGGATTAGCGTACGCATTTAATTCAAAAATAAATTTCATGTACCACTCTTGCAGAAAAATTGATCATGTCAGACTTTAACTAGTTAGAAATAAAATAATTATAAAAAAAAAACTTACGTAACTATATCGCACACGGAGTTTCTTCATAACAAAACCTCAAGATTGGTTAAAAGAACTTCGGTAAATACAGTGCTGGTATAAATCATAAGGACAAGGGGAAAATGGTCAGCTGCTGTTGAATGTTAGTTGTCGAATTATGAAAATTTCTATATTGGAAACAAGTGGAAAACTAATCACATTAAGCAATTGTTTATAGATAAGATAATGAAAAAATTATAGGAAAAAGTGTAGTTCAGTAAACTTCAAACATACATTAACGTAAAATTAGCATATTCCTGCTTTGCACACGTCAATTATTCTGTGTTGTATTTTGTTTTAGTGAGCGTACAAAAACCTGGAAGAAATTCTGTAATTTTTCCTAAAAACATCATGAGATATTATATATGCTTTTAGAAAAATGTTTTTTGCTTATTTAAAGTAATTAAGGCTGAATAATCACCACATTTGTTTTATGTTCTTCATGTTCTAAGTATTCAGCCATGTGTTTGTAAATTGTCCTGAATATGCTAAAAACTTTAAAAGAATTGGAAAACAATATCGATGTGATGCTGGTCTAGCACAATTCCAAACTATGTTTTTACATCATTATCTTGAAAATGCAGTTGCAAAGGTACTCATTAAATGAAGAAACATTTCAAAGAAAGATTTATTCAAAAAATGTCTTTCCACTAATAATTTCAATTTATTATTGAATTATTATCTACATTTCAGAAATTCTGCAGTATAATAGTTCGATCAAAAATAGAATAGACGCAGCTGAGAATCCCGTCACCAACACGATGAAGGCACCCATGAGGTCAATGAGGTTGAGTGGTTTGGTTACTGAGGTGTTTCCCCCAGCGCATTTTTCATAGATGCGGTTTGAACGCAGCAAGCTGAAGTGAGCGAGTCCGCCTTCGTTGAAGAGACGAATTCTGTGGAGCAATCCAAATTGCATCGTAAGAGAAGCAATTTTAAACACATAAAACAAACTTAATACTTTATATGGTTTTAGGGTAAGACTTGATTGAAACTTATTCAAAAATAACTATATTAATTTATATTCGTTGTGACATTATGATCTTGGGCGATCAATATTGTCACAACGAAGTTAAATATTTGGTCAAAATATTATCACTTTGTTGTTAAACTCATCACCAGAAACTATATTTTCTAATTTTCCGAAAACGCTACATGCATTGCAGTTATAAATTTATATTAAAAGATAGAGGTACCATAATATTTATTCACATTTTCTTTTTAGTAGTGCTGAATTGGAGGAAGTTGTATACCGTGGATTACTAACTGCTTCAAAAACGTAGAATATTCCCTTTGCTTTGTATTCATAATTAAAATGTATTCCCTTACGCGTTTTAATATTTTTTAGGATCAGTTTTCCTTATGCGACTTCTACGTATAACAGCACTATTTTAATCAATAGTCTTTTATTATGCTTCATACATTATAATGATATTCTTACATGATAACTTAAGTATTACTTACGTACCCTCTGTTGAACTGCTTAAGAAAATCCGTATTGATGAATTCCTTTCTAAAAGCTAGCGCGACATATCCATACCCAAGTTCAATATTGGAAACTGCAAGTCCACATTCGCCTGTCTTTCTAAACCGGTCACTGATCCGTGCTTTGAGAAAATGAGTAGAAGATGTGAAGGTGGCCTGGCCTTTGTGGACTCGTTCCATCCATGGCGGAACTGATCCCACCAAGTCGATAACAAGATTGCCTTTCATTCTTTCCCAGATGCTTTCGTATTTAGTATTTTGTAAATTCTGAAAATGATAAAGCGTAATAAAAATGGAAAGCATTCGGACTCCTATCCACACAAATTATTTAAATGAGTTTACTTACTCAATTATAGATTACATTATATATTTACTGAATCATTTAAAAATTAATTACAAAAATGCATCTTGGAATGAAACCAACTGCTTGAGATTAAAACAATTTTCTTTCACAAATGTTTTTAAAAATAAATATAAAAATCTGCAACAAAGGTGCTGTATGCCCTTCAAAATTCTTTTAATACAAAGAAAAGGTGGAATAGCCAATTCAGTCAGTTGAATCTATATTTTATTACATATAGCACAAATACAAACAAAACTTTACCCTGTATGCCTTTTCTCCCGCAGAGTTGGCTATTGCAATGGGTTCAATGGAGATGTCATTTAATAAATCGTCCAGAGATGCGATTTTCGGCTGTAACTTGATAAAGGCGAATGCAGATAAGATACCCCCTTGATATGAGTAGAGGAGAACAAGGCAAGTTCCAAACCAGATGAAAAGAAGCATTCGAAAGCTAGTCGAACCATAAACGTGTCGCACGAACCATCTGTTGCTATTTCCAAAATCTGAAGAAATGCACTTTTTAATATGCAATAGAAATGAAAAACTCATAAAAAGTTAAAACAAAAAGCTCAGTCGTAAATTTATTCTATATTTAAAAAAAAAGAAAGATTTCCTACCTATAGCCTATCAAGGGAAAGCGTTCCCACTAATCGAAAGAAGTTTTATCTTTTTTACTACTTTACGAATTAATCACCAAAAATCTAAAACTTCTATAAAGATATTTAAATTAGTATAGTTAATGATTCTAACCAAAGTCTAAAAAATATTTTTTTCAAATTTGGTATATATCGATGTCAATATTGTCAATGGATAAAGGTGTGTTTAGTAGGGGGAACCAGAGACATATGACTCAACTCGAAGTTTTTTGCTTGTAACTTTTAAAAACCACTATTTATGAATGTGTAAATGCAGATAAGTTATACTGCATAAAGTAGTACACAATATATATTAGTATTTTTCTGTAGTATTAACTGCAATAGTAGTAAAATATAAATTATTTAAAACTTTAGTTTTGGGCCATGTATCCCAATGCATAGGGATACATGACCCACCCATTAGGGATACGTGGCCCAACCCAAAAATTTGGTAGTAAGACTTGAAATTATCAAAAAACTTTTACCTAATAACAAAACTAATATCATATTATAAAGTTCATATAGATTTTATAGTATTTTTTGACAAAATTATTACTTTTTATTTTTATCTCATTAATTATGCTTATATTAACGAAATAATCAAATTTAAAAGTAAATTCTGTTCGAAATACAAAACTGGGGATTCTTTTATTTTGCAGAGAAAACACAGGTGGTTTAAGAATCGCTACTTTTTTATCAATATCATTTTGGGATGTATTATCCATTTCAGGACATTTAAGACATTTTCCACCGATTTTTTCTGCATATTGAATTGTTAGCTCGTTAAAAAAAAATTCCCTTGTACCTTCCCAACAAACCTTATACTCCTTTAAGAACCCAGTCACTTACTTTTGGGGCTCCCGTGATTTTTTAAAAAAAAATACTTGGTCTACTTCTGTCTACTTTTGTGTTGTTTACTTGGGTCACATATCCCCAATTGGCTTAGGTCAATTCCCTAGTTGCACTTGTTTTGTTTAACTCCAAAACAAAGTCATTTGCGAATAATACATTAGCACTATTATGCACGTAACTATAGCTAATAGCATGAACTAAACAAGTAACTAATTGAAAAAATCTTTCCTTTAAACCAAAAATTGTAGACCGAAAAACCTTACGCCCTAAAAAAATTACTTTCAGTGCATGAAACGTATTTCTTCGCCTAACTTAACACATTCGCAATGATTCAGCTCGTTTTTTTCACCATGTGATCAGCTGGCTGAAGGAAAAAAATGATGCCACTTTCAACTCACAAAACTTTCTATCGCTGAGAAAAAGCCATTAGGTCATGTATCCTTATGGGTCAAATGTCCCTAGTTCCCCCTACTATATTTCTACAAATTTTTCATACGATGTTATACTAAAGATACCAGAATATTTATGATACGTAATAAATTTCCTTGCCGTTACTTACTTTTGCTTAGCAGACTTATTTGGAATGACCATAAATACTTGGAGAAAACTGTTGGCAGTGATCTTGTTTCATAGGTCGGTAGAACAAAGTAGACAACAGTGGCAGCCGAAGCCATGAAAAATATCGAGGCAAATAACGATATCCAAACCTATTTAAAGTATATGGGAACAACTGTTATCTATCGACGGTCAATAAATGAAAAATTACCTTTACCTTATATTGAAACCTATCAAATTATACCCGAAAAAGTGACAAATTCGTAAGTAGATAATCTTAACACTTAAAGAGTAGAAAGGAAACACTCTTTCATTGCGTAGGAATCTTCCCGTACTCTTTTGTGCTTGGCGGACATTGGCGACAGGAGACCGAATTTCTAGGAGGCAAGTAAAGATATCCAAACCTAATTAAAATAATTTGGAACAACTGTTACCTATCACTGTTAAAACTGAAGGGAACAAATGGTA
Organism: Oedothorax gibbosus; assembly: GCA_019343175.1. Lineage (NCBI taxonomy): Eukaryota > Metazoa > Arthropoda > Arachnida > Araneae > Linyphiidae > Oedothorax > Oedothorax gibbosus. The sequence goes on along the minus strand of JAFNEN010000445.1, from coordinate 807,639 downwards.
GCCATTTTCACCCCGATGTGAAAAGGCTGTTCCATTTGGCACCTCATGGCTTTGAATCACCTTGAGTCGATGAATCTTGGCTTGTGAATCGCCAAGGGGTGCCATTCTGACACCCCTAGGGGTTCCACTGACCGGACACCGTTATTCACCCCTGGAAGTGCCCTGGAGTTGTCACCTTCAGTTTTAACAATGTGTCGACGGTTCTATGTATACAAATTTACCTTTACAATGATCAGAATATTGAAAACAATTAAACTTTACCCGAAAAAGTGACGAATTCGTAGGTAAACTTAACACTTTGGTCATGATAAATGCAACAGGTTCTGAAACAATTTCTTTAATATCTTGTTCATCTTTTGATGAAAGTATAATTTTGCATGAACAGCAACATTTATTTATATTTCTCAAACAATTCCTTTCTTTTCTAGGTCGTTCTTAGAAAATTAATTAGCTTCTTATCGGGAGTGTTGTCTTTATGGTCATTTTGAATCGGAACTTAATATATTCTACTTAATTTTTTTAATTAGTTTTTCATTCTAGATTCGCCATTTGTTTTTTGCTAGCGTTTTTTTTACAGTACTTCATCTTCATATAGTAAAATAAAATACCTCCAGATTTGTTTTTGTGAAAATTATAATTGAAATTGTTAATAGAAAGAAGGAATAGAATTGTTCCAGAAAAAAGTTTCAATACAAAAAAATACTTAGTTTGAGAGCTTACCGGTCCTGTAAATACTTGAAATATGATAAATGGGTCCTTCTGAGTTTCCACTACTCCCGACATTATCCCCATATACGTGTCAGAGATAGGTTCCGAAAACTCCACCACTTTCGAGCGCTCCTCATTCATTATAAAAGGCCCACACATATCAGTTTCCTGGAACATACTACACTGTAAAATTTTGGGGTAACTTGAAGTGCATTTTCTCCAAAAAAACTGTTATAAACTAGCATTACGGAAACAGTAGCCAAAACTATTTTTGGGTGAGAAAATAATTAATAACTATCGAATATTTGTTCACCAATGGATTTAAAGCAAGCCCTTGTAACACCATTAAGTTCTTAATAAGTCTTTTTAGCCTACTTTCCTCTTTTTTCTAATTCGAAGGAATTAAAAAATGAAAGAGAAGTATTTACTTGCTGGAATTGCCCGTCCGTATTCTTCTTCTCCGAATTCGGTTCTATCAGTAGGATTTTTTTTTGTTAAAATATTTATTATCAGATAACTATCTTTTAGAGTTTTGGTTCGCCTGTCTGTACGTATGGTGGACATCTGCCAAACCCTCTGCCTCCGTGGCGTGTAACCGAGAAGATTTCATAAAATGCAGTATTGCATTCAACAAGTGCTTTAAGAAATATTTGCAATATTTTAGTTTTTATAAAAAAATATATTGATGGCAATTTAAAAATTTGAAGTGACAGGAGAAAAAATTTATTTAGTTTGTTTATAATTCACTTTTTAAAAAATGTTCCATCATAAAATGTGTCCACTCCGTGGATATCAGTTTTGAATGGCTCTACCAGCCATTAGACTAGGTTTAAAGGAAGATGCCATCTTGAGTATGATTTAATTGTAGATAACTGTTGGATTATTTCAGTGTTGCTGCAAATTTTTTTTGTCTGTGATATCTGCAGTGGGGACCTACTAGTTATGAAAATGAGTAATTACTCGTTAAAAATAGACAAACGAAATTTCACATAATGCATTTTAGAAAAAAAAATGGATAAAAGTAGCACATGAATGATTTTTTTCAAACTCTTTCATTAGAAATTTTTCGTTGCTGCCTTTGCCCTGATTTTCTACAATATGGCAATGTATTGGCAATGACCCTAAATATACAAATAAATAGCTGTATTCAGCGATTTGACTTATTTTTCCTAAGCTAAATTAAGAAAATTTATTACAAAACTGTAATACATTATGCTAACAAAGCAAGTTAGTAATTATATGGATATAACTAGATTTTAGCATTTTATCTAAACTTTTTTTCTTCTGCAATAAAAGCTACAAATACGTTATAAATTCAAATACTACAACTTTTTATTGACAGATGAATATGTATGTCAAATAAGTCGACAGAGAAACTTAGATGAAATTAAAGTAAGTTTTATTCGATCGGAAGAGGAAGGTTTTACATCTTCTTACACTGTTAAAAATTTTGTGCTTGGTTTCACCATGATATTGGTTCCTAGTAGCTGCAACGGCTGAATGGTGAAACGTTCCACCATATTTTTGGTATTCGGTTGAACCATTTCTCAGGTTTTTGTTTCCAAATCCGGAAAAATGGTTCAACCAAATACCGAAAAAAAGGTGAACATTTCACCATTCAGCCGTTGCAGCTACTAGGAACCAATATCATGGTGAAACCAACCAATATCATGGTGAAACCTAGCACCAAATTTTTAACAGTGTACTTCAAGTAAATGTGACGGAGTGATTCACAAAAACGGTGATTCTCTCTGATCGACGAATTAGAAGTTTTATCAGCGGTGGGAAAGGTGGAAGGTTAAAGCTTAAATGAGCTGACTCAACAGAGTTTATGTGGGATCTTATGAAATATCCTGACTTAAACCCCTCAAAAACTTTAATTTTAACCCCAATTTGAACTTAATGATTTAAATTACCTTTTTCACATATCCTTAATATCACTTAATAATATATTTAACATCCCAACAACAGCGTCATGTAGTTCTCATAGAAAATGTTTAGCCAGTAAATATTTAAAGTGACCTTAAACCTTTCTCATCATCGATGCTCAACCTTAATTGGTAAATCGAAGAACAAGCAATAATAATCTGTAGCTGTGAATTACTTCTTAATTAGACCTTAACATGTGAGGCTGTGTGCTTGTTACCACCCTTTCTTGGCCCTCTCCTTTAATAGCCGTAAAGGCTTCTTTACTACGTTAATATTTTATATGAACTAAATAAAACCCTTGGAGTCCAATCTCTCTCCTTTTATAGAATGATCTACAGAATAAGTAAGCTTTTCTATGTAGTACATGTTATTCTACTACATGTATATAATATATCTTACATTGTTCATTAACGATCCAATCATTCCTGTAAATGAACCATTGGGGAGTTTCGCGCCAAACGCTCTATTAAATTGGAGAGTTGCATCATAACTAGAAATATAATGAAATAAAAGAAATATTGAACTGAACATTTTATCACCAGAAGTATTTAGACGTTTTGACTACTGTCAGGATTTATAGCAACATATTTTTAAAAAAAAATTATTTTATTAAATTTTAAAAACCATATTTGTAGAGGAACACAAATAAAAAAAAACGAATTCTAAAAAAAAAGTAAAATAGCTTACTTTCCTGTTAATTTATTATTAACTGAAATTCTTATTGAAAAACAAGTAAGTTCGTAAAAGTAGCTGTCACCTAAAAACCACCTTCCACACAAGACTTATACAGCTTCAAAAAATAGGCAAACACCGTCATTTAGTTTTAATTTAAACTTTTGACGAAATTTTAAATTTTCATTATTTTTTTTCGTAAATTCACTTAATTACTCTTATTCGTTTGCAAAATTTATTTGCATTTTGAAAAAAATATTTATGTCAAACTACTTTCTCTAAAAATCGAAGCAAAATTCAAAAATCCTAGTATCAATTCTGAATATATTTGACGTGTTTTGAAAATGTCTAAATGATGCGAGCTTTTTATTCTTAAATGAGTAGCAACATGAATAGTTGAAATAGTTCAAAAATAAAATTATGACAATTATATTATTATACCATAATATTATATACTATTTGAGTACATAGTAACTCCTGTTTCACAGATAGTACTTCCGGAAGTTTTTCCGTACTTAGTGTGCCGTATCTTTAGTTATGTTAAAAAGTCTTCAAATGAGACGTGTAAAATATCCTTCTAACATGTTTAATCAACGATAATAGCAAGGAGCTTTCACATTACAAGTACGGTTAGCTTGACATCGATGGTAGAATTTGTTGCCTGAGGCTTAGTGGCTGAGGGGTACTGCGTGTCCGCCTATGATCGAGGGTTCGAGCCCCGGCTGAGTAGGTGGATTTTCTGGATAGAAAAATCGTGGGCAGGCATGTCATGTGATTATATGGCATGTAAAATTTCCCTGGAGTACCCATTTGGCTTGGGTTCTCTCGGCAAAATTAAAATCTTGGTTTACTTTAACACCCTCTGAGAGTTCAGATTCATTGAGCGTCAAATTAATAGAGAAAGTGCCACAAAAAATGGCTCTCATTTCTGGGGAATATGCCGAGTATGCTAAGGCTTGACAGCCAAAATTGCAGTCCCTATGGGGAAAAAAAGAAAAATTTGTTGCTTTACAATTTTACTACAGCACTAATACTGCCTTTACTTGTGTGAATGTCATTCATAAAACCGCACGATAAATAACCCGTCATTTACTAAGGACCCATTTCACGAGGTTGTTTTTTTTCAACCTCCGATGGGCTGTAAAGAAAAGACGGGTCAATATACAAGAAATATTTTATCACCAAAAGTAATGTAAAATACAGCTTAGCTTATTTCTCTACATAATCACCTTGACGATGACTTAGGCATTTGTTATACCTGTGAACAAACTTTACATATTTCATAATATGTAGCCGCAAAGTGAGAATTACGAGCTGTTATTTGTTTCTCGCATGCAGAAGGAAACAGTGCAATGGAAATTCGTCGAAGAATGAGACGAGTTTATGGAGACACTTTTATGAATGATAGCGATGTTCGTGGATGGTATCGAAAATTTAAAGGTGACCGAACTGATGTTCTTGAAGAAGGGGGTCAAGGAAGCGAGTCTGTCGCTACCATTGTTCAGCGAGTTGACCAATCGGTTGGGGAAACTTGAAGGTTCATCTATTAGCAGTGTCTCGGAGGGAAGAAAAAAATTGACGTGAAGCTCAAAGAAACCGTCACAATTCTCTTCCAATCATTGGCGGCTGCATTTTATGAAGAGGGTGTTTCAAAGCTTGTTCACAGATATGACAAATGGCTTAATCGTCAAGTTGATTATGTAGAGAAGGAAATCGCAGTTTCTTTTTACTTAAAAAGTTAATAAGGTCTAAAGTAATTACACGGAAAACAAAACTACGTATATATACAACTGTAATAAATAATTGGATTGGTAAGCTATCAAACTGAGGATTTTTTCTGTATTGAAAATTTTTTTCTTCTATTTACAAATTCACTTATAAAACAAGAAGTTCATAAAGAACTAAAATAGCCTACTTTCCTGTTACTTAAATACTTACTGAAGTTCTAATCGGGAAAAAACTAGGTTTCTAACAGTAAATATCATCAACAGACGTTTCTACACTAGATTTATACATATTAGAAAAAAAATCGAAACACAGCATCCAGCTATAATTTAAACTTCTAAAAGCCAAAATCAACTACTTTCCTTATAATACTGTACAATTTTTGAGAGCCATATTTTGACCAAGGAGAGAGAAGGAGATACAATTTTAAAGTGGCTAGACTATTTGGAGAGAAAGACATTATTAACATCATAAAAGCAAAGAGAATTCAATGGCTGGGACATATGGAAAGAATGGACGATAGCAGAGGCACAAAGAAGATTTTCAAGGGACAGTGTCAAGGAGAAAGAAGAAGATCCAGAAAAAGTTGGATGGATGGGGTAAAGAAAGATGTGAAGGCCATGAAAATAAAAAACTGGAAAACGAAGGCCAGAGACAGGCGACTTTGGAGTCGCATTGTTAAGGAGGCCATAGTCCAAATGGAATGTAGTGCCAGGGAGATAGTTAGATTATGTAGAGAAATATGCTGTATTGTACATTACTTTTAGTATTCGCCCTGTGTGTATATTCCTTTCTCTGTGACAGTAAAAAAAATTCTTTCTGTGTCTGTCTTACTTGACGAAGGCTTCATAAGCGGGTCTCTGATCAAGCACACAAGCCGGAATATGTACCTATCCCCTACTTTTAGTAATAAAATCATTTTTGTATATTGGCCCGTCTTTTCTTTACAACCCATCGGAGTAAATAAAACAACAATCGTCCTTAACGTGACCATTGACGTTACCCAGCACCGTAAGTGCGGCAAAAATTAATCGGAACTGTTGTGTGGAAAACGGGACCAAGATTTAGATACCCAATGCCAAAAATTACTCAAAGTGGTTGATGAAAATCTTCATGCTTTCGAAAATGTCCAATACTGTTCCTCCTAATCCACTGTCGGTTCCAGGCTTGGGAGTAGAAAAGGGAGGAAACTAAACAGGAAAATAAAATTGTGTAGAGTTAAGATCAACTACAAAATTAAACTGCAAATGTTTACTTCAAAAAGTAGCATTAACTAAGCTGCCAGTAATAGAAACGCTAAAATTTCGCACAGATGTTTAGTTATTTCTTGATTATTAATAAGCAATTATTATGAAAACAGTTAAAATAGCTAATAAATATTGAGTTTAGTTATAAAGAGTTGCTAAATATGGAGTTTTTAACCATTAATATGCACGTTAAAGTGAAAATTCCAGATTTTTTTTACAGTATAGCAAAATAAAACTTCGATCTGCCTCAATTTATCCTTTTATTCTTGTAATTTTAACTGAATATTTATTGACATAGCGTACGAATTTAAATTGAAAATAAATTTCTTGTGCCCGCACTGTAGAAAAATTTATCAAGTCAGATTTTAACTAGTTAAAAATAAAATAATTATTAAAAATTATTACGTAACTATATCTCACACGGAGTTTATTCATCTTAATAACAAAATCAAAACTTTGTTAAAAGAAGTTAGATAAATACAGTGCTGGTATAAATCCGAAGGACAAGAGGAAAATGGTCAGGTGCCATCGACTGTTAGTTGTCGAATTATGAAAATTTCATTATTGGAAATAAATGGAAAACTACGCATATTAAACAATTTTTGATAGAAATAATCGTAAAGTTCGTAACTAATAAAAGGTATTATTACGCGATATTATTTGGACTAAGTTATATAAAATATGTAGTCCGTTAAACTTAAGGCATAAATTAACATATATTAGCATATCTTCTGTTTTGCAATTCTGCAATTGTTTCTAAGAGATATAAACATCATAATTCGATATTTGCTTCTCATAAGTATGGATTAAGCACCTATTTTTCCTTATTTAAAGTTATTAAGTGCTAGTAACAGTGCTAGACCAGCATTACATCGATTTTGTTTTCCAATACTTTTAATGTTTTTGACACATTCAGTAAAATTTACAACACATAGCAAAATACATAAAAACAAATGTGGTAATTTCAGCCTTAGTTACTTTAAATAAGGAGAAATAGGGTTCCATACTTATGAGAAGCAAATATCGAAATATGACATTTTTATCTCTTAGGAACAATTGCAGAATTTCGGCCATGATTTTGTCCCATTTGCCCCACTGTTCGCTTATTTAAAAATTAAAAAAAATACGCGTTCAAAACAGAAAATATGCTAATATATGTTAATTATGCCTTAATTTTAATGAACTACATTTTTTTTATAATTTATATAAATGTATATTAAATATAGAGAGTGTCTAAATATGTAGTTTTCCTTCTTAAAAAGAATGTGTTTTTAAAATGAAAATTTCGGATTTTATTATACAGTATAGCATTTAAAACTTGCAAATGATTTCATTCATCCTTTTATTCTAGAAGTTTTGTTAGAATATTTTACTGACTTAGCATACACTTATCAATTGAAAAAAGAAAATGTCATGTGCCACTATTGTAGAAAGATTGATCATGTCAGAATTTAACTATTTGAAAATATAATAATTATTAAACAAAACTTACGTAATTATAACGTACTCGGAGTTTCTTCATCCTAATAACAAAACAACTAAATTTTATAATAGAACATCGATTAATACAGTGGTGGTTAAAGGTACAAAGGCAAGTTGAAAAATGCTACATGTTACCAACTGTTTGTCGTCAAAATATGTAAATGTAATTATTGGTAAAACCAATGGTAAGCTAAACACACTTAAGTAAATATTGAAGGAACTAAACTAACAAAATCATAATATTTTTTAATGCACTCGTAACTCTTATGTGTTATAAATCTTTGGCAATCGATTTTAAACATAATTTTTACTGCGCAATTCCATACGTGACGGAATGACATTTTGAATCGTAGAATTGAAGTAAAACTATTACCACGAAGCTATTTTCAAAGGAAAATTGGTTTTTTTCAGTTTATATATAACTGTTAATGATTAAAAGATAATAAAAAAAGTTTAATTTTTTTAAAAGTATTTTATTATTTCATTTTTGACTAACTTCTTTTTGTGTGACGGAATGACATTTTTGCAACCACGACTGCATCCTGGTACTTAAAACTTCTGTGAATTAACAATACATTGAGTTTTTAAACTATTGCATATATTAAATATGATATATAAGTGATGTAAAATTATAATTTAGAGCAACCTACCTGTAACATGGTTTAAGTTATTAACCGTCATTTGAAGTGACGGAATGACTAAAAGTTTCATAAATATATATTAAATTAAAAGTGTGTAAAGTAATAAATTTAATATTTTTTTATTATCTAAAATACTCATAAGATATTAAAATATTACATTATATACATTTATTCACATGTGAAAGGTTTTCAAACACGTATCGAGGACGATTTACAACTATTTGAAGTGCTGGCTGAATTTGCAGAGCCAACAAATCTTTTTTGTCCACTAGGCGATCTTCTTTTTCGGAAAATGTGAATTATCGGCCTGCTTTCTTAAACCATATTTTGAAAACTTGGAATATTTTTTTTAAAACTTAATTTGTAAAAATTACAAAAAAATTATATTTTTTTTGCATTTTATCGAAGTTGACATTTTTAGTGCATTGCCCTATTAACAAATTAACACCTGTTCTTCGCAAGGAATAAAGAAATATAATCAAGTTGGTCCAATTATACTTACTATATGATCTGTAATGGGGAAATAAGATTATAATGAACGGGAACAATTACGTGAAGTGCTACATTGCATTTCTTATATTAAATTATCATTCCATAATCTAATTAACACTATATAATACATACCCACATTACACAAAAATCGTCCTTATTACGCACGAACACATGATTTCATGTGAATTTGTCTTCAGTAACAGTTTAAAATGCGAGTCTCGATTTTTATGCACTTTAAAGCACAGTTCTGAATACTGTTTATAAAAAAAATAGCGGACATGGTTAATTTTTTATTTTATCGTAACGTGATAATGTTTGTTTAACTAAGAATTATTTTTCCTTTGGCTTGTGAAACTTTTGCACGCGACTCTATTTTAGATATATTTTTAATAGAGTTTCCATAGCAGATATTAGATCAATACTATAACATAGTATCATTTTACTAAGGATAAGTATGCGTGCTCTTTAATGTTAAAAATATTTAAATTACTTTCAAAAATAATAAATTATTGCCGTTGTTTACATGTTATAGCTATTTCAACAATGTTTTTGGATTTAATACAAGTATTTAATTTTTTTTTATTCTCTCACGAGGCTGCTTTTTTTGTGATTACATCCTTTTTTGCAGCGATTTCAGCATCCGGCACTGAGAGCCATTTTTTTCGTTTCACCATTCATGGCTTCTTAGACAAGGCAGTTTTAAATATTTTGCAAGTTCTATGCAACTGAGAGCCATTTTTATGACGTCATTTAGGCGGTATTGTGTTATTTAAACACATGAACTGTGTTGATGGCGTACGAACAAAATTATGTTGCTCCAACACAACTGATGATCGCGAGAGGAGACGATTATTGTATATATGCGTGATTGACACGAAACCGTAAATTTTATTGTTAATATTGTTTTCTAAAATATGTATAACAAAATTATAACATGCATTTTAAGTCTTTTTAAAGTACCACAATACATCTATTTTTTAAGAGTTATTATAACTATATTAATGCGAACCATTTAAGAGCAGGTGCTGAACTACATTTTGGAAGAATATTTGAATATATGCGAGCTGCACCTTCAACACAAATTTTGTGCCAACCTTGCATTATTATTTAGTCGTAACACATTGTTTGCATTATTTTAAAACAACTTGTAATAACTGGGAAAATCACAAATTTTTGTATAAAAGCCAATGTAAGTTTTTTTTTCTGAATGTTTCTTGACACTAACTCGTTTTTAAAAATGAACCCTTCCTATAAAAAAAAAAGTCCCTTAACTATATCAAAACAAGACTGTAACATACACCTCTATCCAGATATACATACCCTGGACGGATTATTAGACGCACTGTATTTTTTTTAGAATTTTATGTTTCTTAAGATTTTTTATGCAGTAATGGTACATTTAAACTACAATATTATTGATTTTGTTTAAAAGAATTGTTGTAGACTACATATTTTTATTTATTTTAAGAAAATTATGATTAATTATGATTAAGATTAATTTATATTAATTATTTGTTATAAGATTATTTATGTGTGGAATCATAATCCTCAAATGCAGGAGACAGTGCAGTCTTGAATTGATAGCATGTCGCGCAGAATTAAAGCTTTGATAACGGCTAAAGGTAGCTCAACTAAATATTGACTTTCACTAATATTAATTTCACGTTTCTTTAAAACTTAGTAAACTTATAATTTTCTGAATTAATGCTGTTTTATTTATGTCAAATAAATCGGTAATTGATTGGATAATATAAAAATAAAAAACAAATCTACTTAAAATAATAAAACGGTACAATATCACCCGCTAATTAATATTTTACATGGAATCTTGCAGTGCGTCTAATAATTTGTCCAGGGACTGCAATTCGACACTTGGATCCCAGTTAACATGCTGACTGCTGATTGTTATAAAGGTTACATACAACTCGCTACAACTATAAAAAAAACGTCGTCGGTAAAAAGATTCAAAATTTCAATTTCAATATACATTAATAGAGCATTAGAAACACTCAGAAAACTATTTTTTTACATTGTATTAACACAGAGAGAAGACTTCGGTTTGAACACCAGGCTATCGCTCTCATTTCCCTATTAAATATAGAACTCCTTTCAAACTCCTTTAAATTGATCCTCATGATCCTTGGCCTCATGATTTTAGAAAAAAAAATTCTGATCATCTATAGCCATTTATGATATCAAAAAGCACATCATTCGATTCTTCAAATTTTTTCTATTAGAAAATATTTTTTTTTAAAATCCTAATAGATGTCAGCCCTATTATTTTTTTTAATTATTATCAGAAACATGATGATGCCAAATGGCATCACTGGGAATTGGGACTGAAAGGTTTAAGATGGTTACTCTTCTGCAAATCTAAACAGGACCGTAGATGGTCAGGAGAAGCTTGGTTGGTATTGCATTTGAGGCACACAGAGTACACATTTTGTACCTGAACAAATGTAAGTGTGTGCGTATGTCCGATGATGGGTCTGGTAATGGTGGCCTGCATTTTCCTCCTTGTTAATTTCGGAAACGTTGGGTTTTCGTGACACATGTCAAGCATCAGTCTTGGTTAACCTAAAAGACCGTGCCCGGATTTGGCGACTTTTCAAAAATTTCGCCACGGCGAAAGGACAACGAGCCCGAAAACTTGCCGAGATGGTTGCCTTCTCGAAATGATAAAAAATACTACCTAATTTCAAAATGGTTGACCACGATAGTAAACTTTTACGTTCCAGTAAAAATTCATTTAAGTGCAGACCAGATTTATACAAAACATGGAACGTTAAAATGCCGAAGAATTGATTTTAAAAAGTAAATAATTATTTAAAATCGTTAAGCATATAATTAATAAAAGATTGATATAAAAAATTCGTCAAAGGTTGCCATAATACCAATTTATCGGGATTATCAGACTTGGCGTCAAATTGCCGGGCACGCTTCTTTAGGTTAACCTCAATCTCGATATGTCCAGGCCCTTCTTTGTAATCTCTTGCTGACATACAGTTCGAGAAAGAAGACAACCAACGAAGCCGCGGTCCCGGTGATGAGTATTAGGAATGTCCCGAGGAAATCTTTGATCGTCAGGGGCTTAGTCACGGAGGTGTTTTCCCCAGCACATTTGTCGTAGTACAGGTTGGAACGCAGTACGCTGAAATGGCCCAGGCTGCCTTCGTTGAAACGACGAACTCTGCAAAAAAAAAGAATGGGAATGTTTCAGAAGATGTAACGCTCTTGATTTCATTTTTAAGCGTACTGGATTTCATTGGCTGTTTCGGTTTCAGGTAATGCGGTTTCATTGGTTTCACTCTCAAAATGACCGATATACACTCTTAAAACAAAAGAGTGAAATTCACTCCTATAGGAGAAGTGCATTTTCGGCACCGGAAAGGAGTGAAAATTAACTCAGACTGAGTTAAAACCGCTCGTTTTAAGAGTGAAGGACGCAGATTGTTTTCTTTTATTTCTTTTACCCACTCCGAAAAAGAGTGAAATTCACTCCTATAGGAGAAGTGCATTTTCGGCACGGAAAGGAGTGGAAATTAACTCAGACTGAGTTAAAACCGCTCGTTTGTTTTAAGAGTGTAGATGAAAACAAACTTTTCTTTCTATGCAAGCGTTCTTTAACAAATGTTTTGAACAATCAACAGCATAGCAAGAAGTTGGCATTTAAACAATTTAATAAGTAAAATATTCTTAGGAAACTCATTTTCGAATACCAAAACATAAGTTGGTTGGTACATGTATTTCCGGCTTGTGTGCTTGATCAGACACCCACTTATAAACCTTCGTCAAGTAAGACAGACACATACAAAATTGTTTTGCTGACACACAGAGAGAAAGGCTAATGCCGTGACAAATGAACTATTTCCATTATTTATTAATCATATTCGCTCTCCTCGACCCTTTTAGATATGTCTAGTAACTGCGTTTTTTTTTTTAAATCTTCAACGCTTTTCTTATCATAACACCCAGGAGGAAGGCGGGAATCAAACCCGCACCTGAACGAATTTGTTCTATTAACTATTGATTTTGTTTTAGCACTAACCATTATTTAGCCCAGTTAGAGTCTCCTATAAGTTGCATAGTACATGATTGTATGTATACATATAATTATATTTTTACTGGTCATCAGTCATTTAATTTGCAATTTTTTGGCAAATTTGTACTTGATAAAGTCAAAGCAGGGTGGGTTATTCGTAGAGTTAAGTTAGTTAATATTTAAAGTAACAATCTTCAATTTTAGTGAAACAACACCAACCACATAACATTGGATTCTCTTTTATATGACATACTTTTTAAAATGTAAAAAAATAAAAGGTTATTTAAAAAATATTTTATTCATTATAAGTTTTAATAATACTAACTTAAATTTGATATTTTACATCTGATAGCTTAATGAGTTTTTTCCTTAAATCTTAACCTGAAAAAGATAGAATTGAACATTTCGATTTATGAAAAACCTTAAAAATCAGCGAATCAAGAACCTTTCAAAATCGGCAAATCGAAATTTTTTGAAAATTAATGATTCACAAAATATCTCAAAGATTGGTAAATCTCGAATTTCAGGAAGTCTGGAAAATTCCAAATTCTCAGAAACCGTTGAATTGCTATCTTTCTGAAATCGGAAAATTGCGAATACCGTAAAAGTCGTCAAATCACGAACTTCAAAACTTTGAAAAACGGCGTTTCGCGAACCATTTAAATACGAAAAAAAAACTATAAAACCCCGAAGATCTTTCATCAAAAATTGCAATTAACGTCCTTGAAAATCCATAAATTCCGAAATTATAAAACGCAAAACTAAACATCAGTCAAACGCCAATAACATAACACATAACACAACACGAACCACCAAAAACAACATCGGAAGTGCTACACCGGAAGCTGAATAGAGTTATCCAATCAGGAGCGAGTTGGTATTTGTTTGCAAACTTCAACCACCGAATAGCTTATTGTAATAGTTATTTATTCAACTTATGTTGGAATCTTGATTCTACCTAACTATTATTTTTCTGAAATTTAGATAATCAGCAACGCTTGGGATAATCGGTGCTCTATACTCTACTGTAAACAATTTATAACTAAATTTGCTGTTGAATTTTTTTTTACTCGAAGTGCCTAATCGGCCGTGAAGGAAACAACAATACCTAATATCAATGCATTTCTATCTATTTGTACTATATTGTGAAAGGGTTCTAAGGGCAATTTCGCAAAGAATAACACAAAAGATAAGCTTTTATCACCACAAAGATATCTACTCGTGCATTTATAGCAAATAATTTTTTTTGTCATTCTAACTGGTTTGGGATAAGCACACCTGGTAGTATTTTTTTTATTCTTTGCGAAATGTCGTCAAAGGTAGGATTTTTTTGCCAATGGACTATCGAAAATTTTGGTTTCTGTGAGGAAGAGATACGGGTTTGGAGTCCTGGTTTTACAGTGACTATGTTAAACGACACCCACTGGAACTTATGTCTGCTTGTGAAATTTAATAAAAATAACGCTTACTGCTATTGTAGGCTGAAAAGAAACAACGATAAAGGACCAATTAGAATAGAACTCTTTTATGAAATATCTATTATCATTGGTCCTGATCATAAATTGGAGCCAACATATGCTTCTCACGTTGAAGAGTATTTTGAAGCAAAAACTACTGGAAAAAAACATATCTTAATGAGTTACAAGGATTACGAAGATTATTTCAAAGATAATTTTGAGAAGGAAACTCTGATAGTATACTGTCACATGTGGAAAGGTGGAATAACTGATACAATAAAGTATTTTATTCGGACTCCAATAAAAACTCATAAAAGGTATCTGAGGTGGGTTTTAAAAGATATTTCTTCTTTAAAAGAAGAGGAATATTTGCTTAAATACTCTGAAAGAGATTCCTCGCCTTATAAATTAAAATTAAATTTTAGGAATTATGGAAGTATTCAATCAATGCATGCTTATATCCATCAGATGGAACCTTCTAGACGACAGCCAGTAAAATGCAAGATATCACTGCTGGATACTGAAGGGAAAATACTTGTCTCCAAACAAGGGAAAGGCTTTTTTTCTTCAACAGGGGGGGAAGGAGCTTGGACCTTTCCGCGATGGAGAGAATCACAATGGATATTAAACTATAAAGATTCGCTTTTGCCCAATTACACACTGTATCTGCTCGCTGAGATGCAGATGGGTGGAGCTGGTGTTGATGAAATGGAACAAATAAACTTCGGAGACGGTTTTGATGAACTATTGGTATCTTCAAAAGACAGTAAAGACCAAACTACTCAATCTAATACTTTAACAGCTAATTCCTTGATGAAAAATCTTCTAAACTTCTTTAACGACGGCAAGTTGTGTGATGTCGTTCTCAAAACCGACTGTTCCTCCTTTCCAGTCCACAAAGTCATCCTCTGTGCCCAGTCGCCTGTCTTCACAACTATGCTCGAGACCGACTTGAAGGAAAAGCAGTCAGGTACGATACCCATCCCCAACATGTCTGACGACACGGTTAAGAAGATGATCATGTTCATGTACACAGACCAAGTGGAAGGCCTCGACTTCGAAGGTGCAGTGAATCTTTACCTGGCGTCGGATCAGTACGACATTGTGCATCTAAAACAGCTGTGTCGTGACTTTCTGAAATCTAACCTTAACATTTCGAACATTACCGATGCTTTGGTCGTGGCTGATTTGCATCAGGATGAAGAGTTGAAGAATGCCTCCCATGATTTCATTTTTGAGCATGATAGCGAAGTCATTGCTTCGGATAAATGGAATCAGTTTATGCAGGATCATCTAAAATTGGCTGCGGAAACAACGCATTTGATGTATCGCCGTAAACTCAAAAAATGAAGTAAGACAAAATATGCAATTCTTTTCTTAAATATAAATATTTGTAGCGTAACTTAGGACCATGTACTCTAAATATCTATAAGCTCTAGATTTTGTCTCGCCAGTTTTGATAAGTTCTCCGAAGTTATTAAAAATTATTCTATTGTTACCATGAAAAATGTCTGATAATTACATATAATTATATACGTATATTTATATACAATATTTTTGTGGCTGTTTTTGTATAAATTCTCTTATAATTAAAACATCTACAAATTATAATAGAATTACTATATAAGGAGTTTAATAGTTGTTATAACTTTCTCAATAAAAGAAAATTGTCGAAGCAAATAACTACAGTTTATTTTTGGCAATGATAGCGAAGTCCTCTGATAAATGGAATCAGTTTATGCAGCATCATCTGAAATCGGCTGCAGAAGCAATGCATAGGTATCTCTCTACCTTGAAAACGGCAAATTTTGACTATTTTCACAATTTTTTTTAATGATAAAAAAGAAGTCCTATTATTTACGTTTAAAATACTGTACAGATTTTTTTCTACGATAGTTCAATCAAAAGTTATAGCTATTTCAGTGAAGCATAGTGTGTCAAATTTTGCCCTAACCAAACCAGAAGTGGAAGATAGAACTTTATACTTTAAACGAGTTTTCTGAAGAACGGTATTTTTCAACAACAATGTTTTTTAAAAACCTGATATCTCAAAATCTACTTGATATAATGTAATAAAATTTTCATAGCATGTTTATTATAAGTTCATGTGTGTTTTGAAATGAGATCTAAGTAAAATAACTAATAGAATTTATTTTATGGACTTTTTTGCTTAAGTTTTGCTTAAATCTCATTTCAAAACATGTAATAAGGTCCAATGAATCACTCTGCCTAATATTTAAGGAACAAATGAATTATTTTTTACTTATGATGTTTTGCGTAAGGCTTATTTTTAAGGCAAATTTCTTCAAACTTTCCATTTATTTAAAAAAAATAAAATTTTAATTTAATTTTTTTGGTTAAATATTCCATTTAACATTATTATTCATCATTGCCACTAAAAAAATTAGTTAATTTTAAAGTATTAAAAAATATGACCCCTCAAGGTAAGGAGCTACCTTAGTATAGCCGTAAATTAAAGAAATGAATTATGTGAGTGAAAGAAATGAATTAAGTGATTTATTAATTATTGGTTAATCATAAAAATATCTTAATTGTAAGAAATAGCGTTCTTCCTAGACATTTCTGTAAACATTATATTTCGTATTGTTGTTTAAAATTTTCTGATATATTAGCTAAAAAAAATTATAAATAAGTACACAGCACACATGAACAATGCGTGCTACAATTGCAACGAGTTATAAATTTCCATTAATTTTGTATTTAATTTCAAATTTTAATAAAATTAATTCATCAATAACTTATCACAAAATTCTTAATGAACTAAATATTTATTAACACAAAGAAATTGCTTTGGCTTTTCATTACCAAGAAAATTAAATATTATTTGGTTCAGAGATTTTAGAGACAGGGCAAGAAAAGGAATATATTATTGGGTTATGTAATGAAAAGGATTAATTCAAGGTCTAGCTATATTTATTAACACAAAGAAATTGCTTTGGCTTTTCATTACCATGAAAATTAAATATTATTTGGTTCAGAGATTTTAGAGACAGGGCAAGAATAGGAATATATTATTGGGTTATATAATGAAAAGGATTAATTCAAGGTCTAGCTATATTTATTAACACAAAGAATAGCTTTGGCTTTCATTACCATGAAAATTAAATATATTTGGTTCAGAGATTTTAGAGACAGGCAAGAATAGGAATATATTATTGGTTTATATAATGAAAAGGATTAATTCAAGGTCTATAACGTTATTTTACCACTGTACCAAGCATTAATCAGGTCTCACTTTGAATATGCCGTAATTTTTTTTATTATCCATAACTGCAAAAAACATCGAGAATGGGTGCAGCCGTATGGCATAGGGCTTCCAAAATGGTTTTTTTTTTAATTTTAGTTATAAAGATCAATTGAAAAGATTTAATATGTATGCGTTAGTAGAGAGAAGAGTAAGGAGGGTATTTAATTCCATTTTTTTAAAAATTAAAGTCATTAGGTACCAATGGTATTGTTTTTTTTCTGATAACCGAACAAAATACAGTGATTTGATTAGTGACTATTTTTATTTTTTTTTCTCAAATCTAACTCTCTTGAAACACTATTTTCATGTTAGAATTGTAGATAATAAATTTAGTGGTTTGCCGGAAGACGTTGAAGGAGCTGATAATGTAAGTATTTTTAAAAAAGAAACTGGGCAGACGCTTTGATATAGTTGAGGGACTGTAATGAAGACCATTGCAAGATTAAAATTTTTACTAAAAAAATACTTTTTGATCTTTGTTAGTCAAAAATTACGAAACAAATATTTAAAAAAAAATTATCTTTGCCCTGGAACTTGATTGCATTAATTTTTAAAACACCTTGGCAGTAACTTAACATTGAGGACGATGCATTAAAGTTGAGGAAATTGTATTCTTTTAATTGTAAACACAATATTTTTGGAAACTGTAGTGTAAAAAAATAAAATGTAAAAAATCAGGGAAAATTTGGCAACAACAAAAAATATAATGAAAAAAAAAAACCCATGTTAAACTTTCATCCACTTTTCTAAAATATATCATGAGCTATTTCGTTAGTATATTTTTAACGAATAATTACACATTTTCATAATTAGTGTGTTCACACTGAATAGAAAATAGTGTACACGGAGTGGATAGTCATGATAATACGTATTAACGGTTTTATAGTTATATTAATTGCAATTTTTAGTGATTTGAAACAAATAAAAGAGAAATGTTTATCGTAATAAACAACCTTATTTAAATTATTGTTTAATTCAAAAAGTGTGTCCCCTTTCCTTTACCAGAGCATGTCCACGGAGTAGACTAAATGTCTATTTTGATTTTTAGAAGTGATGAAGGTTTAAATGAGGATTGCAATATATTAATAAATTTTAAAAAGTATGGTTACATAAATAATTAAATCCAAGTGATATAGCTAAATAAAGATATCACAGACAAAAAGTTTTAGAGCTATACAAAAATATACAAACAGTTATCTACAATTATATCATTATAGCAAGATGGCTTCCTTATATTCCTTTGAATTTAGTCCGATGGCTGGTAGCGCTATTTAATTTTATTTTAGAACATTAAAAACTGATGTCCATGGAGTGGAAACATTTTATTAGGGACAATTAAAAAAATTAATCAAACAAACAAAATAATTTTTTTTCTATTTTCACTTCTAATTTTTAATGCCACAAATATATAAATATTTTTTTAATAAAAACCAAATTATGTACTGCAAATATTTCTCAAAGTACGTAATGAATGCAATACTACGTTTTATGAAATCTTCTTTGAGACAGTCCACGGAGTGGACATTTCAGAGTTTTGGAGAAAAATTTTGAAAAGTATAAATTAACATTTTGAAATTCGATATTGCTCTTCTGCCTCAAAACATTGTATTGAATGACTTAGAAGCAAAAGAAAAACTTGGAATAATAATTTAAAGTCACTGAAGTAAGGACATGGTTTCTACCCCTTGTTTCGGCAATGTCCTTTTTGTTATGAAAATATTAAACAAATCAGATATATTTGAAAAACAAGCATTGCTAGTTGTGACCGATCTGACATTTTAAAACTTCAATTACTTTCCCAGTAAGAAATAAATGCAAAATGTTATGATTCAAAAGGATTTTAAGCAAAAAAATCGTCCCGGGTCAGAAAAATCGTTAGAGACTTTTAAAAAATAATATTAAAAAATCAGTGGGGACACAAATTGACTAATTGCCTAATATTGACACTTTCATTAATGTTTTTTAAATTATATTCATTCGTTCCTATTAGGTTCCAAAGTCCATTTTGCAAAGAATAACGCAAAAGATAAGCTTTAATCACCCCCAAAGATAGCCAACATGTTTTTTGATATTATATTCCTAATGATTCGTCTACCTGTGTGTTATAAGAGAATTTTTCGTCATTCTCAAATATATATATTTGATTTGGGTAAAGCACATTTGGTGGAATTTTTTTTTTGATTTTTTAAAATATGTCATCGACGGTGGGATTTTGTTGCCAATGGACAATTGAAAACTATAGTTTCTGTGTAAAAAAGATGCTTTCGAGTCCGATTTTTACAGTGACTATGTTACACGAGACCCGCTGGAAATTATGTCTAAAAACTAAATTTTATAAAAATAAAGTTTACATCGTTTGTATGCTGAAAAGAAACAACGACAAAGGACCGAGTAATATAAAGTTGTTTTATGAAATATCTATCATTAAAGGTCCTGATCATAAATTGGAACCAAAATATGCGTCACGCGTTGAAGTGAATTTTAAAACAAAAACTTTTGGAAAAGAAGTTATATTAATGAGTTACAAGGATTACGAAGAAAATTCCAAATATCCTTTTGAGATGGAAACTTTGATTGTATGCTGTCGCTTGTGGAAAATAGGAATAGCAGATGCTATAAGCTATTTTATTCGGACACCAGTTAAAACTCATAAAAGGTATCTAAATGGCATTTTAAAAGATATATCTTCTTTAAAAGACGAACAATATTTACTTAAATACTCTGACAGAGATTCCTCGCCGTATAAACTGATACTAAATTTTAAGAAAGATGGAAGATTTCAGTCGATGCACGCTTATATCTATCAGATGGAACCTTCTAGAAGACAGCGTGTAAAATGCAAGATGTCACTGCTGGATACTGAAGGGAAAATACTTGACTCCAAACAAGGAGAAGGTTATTTTTATTCAACAGAAACAAGTTTGGGACTTTCCGCGATGTGGCGAATCACAACGGATATTAAACTATAAAGATTCGCTTTTGCCCAATAACACACTGTATCTGCTCGCAGAGATGCAGTGTCCTGGTGGTGGTGTTGATGGAATGGAGCAAATAAATTTCGGAGAAGATTTTGATGAACTATTGGTATCTTCAAAGGACAGTAAAGACCAAGCTACTCAATCCAATACTTTAACAGCTAATTCCTTAATGAACAATCTTCTCAACTTCTACAATGACGGCAAGTTGTGTGATGTCGTTCTCAAAACCGACAGTTCCTCCTTTCCAGTCCACAAAGTCATCCTCTGCGCCCAGTCTTCTGTCTTCACAACTATGCTCGAGACCGACTTGTTGGAAAAGCAGACCGGTACGATACCCATCCCCAACATGTCTGACGACAAGGTTAAGAAGATGATCATGTTCATGTACTCAGACCAAGTGGAAGGCCTCGACTTCGAAGGTGCAGTGAATCTTTACCTCGCGTCGGATCAGTACGACATCGTGCAATTGAAAAAGCTGTGTCGTGACTTTCTGAAATCTAACCTAGACATTTCGAACATTACCGATGCTTTGGTCGTGGCTGATTTGCATCAGGATGAAGAATTGAAAAATGCTTCCCATGATTTCATTTTTGAGCATGATAGCGAAGTCATTGCTTCTGATAAATGGAATCAGTTTATGCAGGATCATCTGAAATTGGCTGCGGAAACAACGCATTTGATTTATCGTCGTAAACTAAACAAGTGAAATAAGGCAAGTGATTTAATTATTGGTTCTACCTAAAAGAAACTCAATTGTAACAAATAGCGTTTTCACTAGAAATTTCTATAAACAATATATTTCGTCTTGTTTAATAAATTTCTCATAATTTACCTGAAATAATTATAAATAATTTTTTTGTTATTAATGAACAATATGTGCTACAATTAGATTGAATTATATATAACAATAGTTTTGTAATTTAATTCAAATTTTAATCTATTTAACACATAAATAAATAATTGCAAAATTTCTTTTGAATTAAATATTTATTAACACTGAGAAAATGTTTTGGCGTTTCAGTACAATGAAACTTGAATTAAGTTTTGTATATTTTAGAGATTTGATTTTGATGTTGTAACTATTAATAAAAAATTTAATAATTATATTTTCAAACATTTATATAAGCTGTTGCTAAAATTGAGAGACAGAGTGACTAACAATAATAATAATATTTTTGACTAGCAGGTGTATCCTTAATAACCATAATTAGAAGGGTTTTATGTAAAATTTTATTTTTTAACAATTGATCCCCTCTCCACTGGTCCAGTCCATCAGGATATTGTAATCTCCTCCCAATCTGTTATGAGGGGTTGATTGTATCCAGGCCCTTCCAGGAGTTTGAGGGCTTTCCCATAGGCCCCTGTTCAAATTGCTAGAACAGCTATATGATATAATGGCCTGTTTCTATTTCAAGATTAGCGCAAAACGAAACTGCCCAAATGTGGTAAACATTCTACTTCATATTTCATACAATTAGATAGGGCTGGGGCCCAGTCGGTAAAGACTGTTGTCTTGCATGCGGTAGGTTCCAGGTCAGGTCCGGGCATCGCCAAAATAACTACCGACCTATAAACGGCCAGTGCAGCCAAAAAATGTCCGACCAATAATACCCCGTGTAGAGGAAGGGCACTTTATTTATCCTCCAAATTCCCAACGCTGCGTATGATGTTGCCCAGTTGCATTGGGTACCTACTCACCTACCTACTAAAAGTTTCATTGGGTACCTACTCATGTGTCGGCTCGTAAATTGATTGTGGTTCTAAATTGCGACTCCCGTTTCCAATAGCCCTCGGGTGTAGCTTTAATGCGACGATAATTCAAACTAACCCTAACCCATACAACTGGACGGGAATAGCTACCCTACGTTAAATTTTCAACTTCGCCAAAAGCCGCCAATGCCAAAATTCAATCGGCCATTACGCCATCTTAACATCCGAAAACAAAAGTGCCTCTAGTAGTTTTGGCTGGGCGTTGATACGTGAGTGAGTCAGTGAATGAATGAGTCAGTCAGTCAGGACTTTGCCTTTTATATATAGATGATGATAAGTAAGCCTAGTTTTTACTTGGGATGATCTGAATTTTAGTAAAAATGTAAAATCCTAAGAGAACAAGAAAAGGAGTCCTCTCCAAACTCTAATGCATTACTTTTATTTTTACTTCAAAAAATACATTTTGATTTTCGATAGTCTCTTATTACGAAACCAAATATTTAAAAAAAAATCTCCTCTTTATCTTGGAACTTAAGTATACCATTTCTTTAAACCTTTGCATTGCCATTAACTTAGCATTGAGAACGATGCATTAAATTTGGGAAATTTTATCCTTTTAATTGTAAACAACATATTTTTTTTTATTCTATTCATGGTTAGTTTTTCATACTAAAGCATCAATATGTAACTTCTTATTGATGGCGGCAAGATGCTATTCTTACCGAACATCAACAATATTTTAGAGTCATTAAATTGATTCAAGTGTATGTTGACAAATGAAAACAGTATGCGCAAGAAGTAAATTACATTTGTACAAACGTGGAAACATGCAGGGATTGTGGAAACCTAAGGTAATTTGACTGCAAAGAGCTATTTTCTAGTATTGACAGCCATAATAAATCAATCTCGTCTTTATTCGTCACGTTACGACGCTAGGAATCAATCGAGAGTTGTAGTTAAAATTTGCGCGTCGTTTTGTGTTTAAACAATTTTCTTTAAGTTTGTGGAGTTTTTTTCTGGGTTTATTTAATCTAACTTATCAGATAAGTAGGTTAGTTTGTTTTACAGTATTAGAAAAGCTGAAATGGGAACGATATCGTGTAATTTCAATCTATCATAAGTTAACTATTTCTTAACTTAACTACATGAATACAGTTTGGCTGTATAGTGCATGTAACTTAGAAACATACATCTGATGGGGCAATGTGGAACATCTAATTGCCTCATCCACTCATCAATGGCAAATTAGTGTTGATTTCATGCTAAATCTACGCAACATCGGGCAGATACCATATTCTCTTTTGAAATAGCAGGAAGCCGGATATGATAAAAACTTCAATTTCTGCAAGGAATAAATATGATGATATAGGAGTCCATAAAGGATACAGGGGATATCTTATTATGAATAGAATGCTTGCAGTTCAATAATCCAACTGCCTTTGAGTTTAAAAATTGATTTTCTGTCATTTTAAGGTGTTTCCAAACTATCCGAATTTTTCTAAAATCGAAAAACATAGTAAAGTTCATCATTTTTTTTATTAATTAAATACCAACCTTGGGATTTGTGACAGAATGTCTCTTATTTATAACATATAATCAGTACATTTTATAATCCTAGTTAAAATAACTACTTAGTGTTGTCTTAGAAACTAAGTACAAACTATTCGGTTTTCACATTTGCACCTTCTCTATTGTTAATGGAATTTTCAACAGGCACTGTGTTAAATGTATATCTTGATCTGTTGTATGGATTGACCTCAAAATAACAATTGAAAAAAAAACTGATACAAACCCGTTCTGGCAAATATACACATAGATTCCAGTGTGTATTAGATGTCAAATCATGCTATCTGTAAAAAACAACTTCAATTGATTATCACTAAACTCGCTGTGGCACATATTTACTCAATATGCCTTATGAGTTTTGACTTTAATAACAAAGCATAATAAGTAATGATAACATATCACTGCATTTTCAATCTATCCATTCGTACTTCAAAGGGTTCTAAAGTCCATTTCGCAAAGAATAGCACAAAAGATAAGTGGAAATAATATAAGTGAAGTTGGAAAAGGCACATTTGGTAGCATTTTTCGATTCTCTGCAATATGTCGTCAAAGTAGGATTTTTTTGCCAATGGACAATTGAAAATTATAGTTTCTGTGTGAAAGAGATGCTTTCGAGTCCTAATTTCACAGTGACTATGTTAAACGACACCCGCTGGAACTTATGTCTGCAGACGAAAAGAGATATCAACAAAGCTGACATTTTTTGTACGCTAAAAAGAAACAACGACAAAGGACCGAGCAATATAAAGCTATTTTATGAAATCTCTATCATAGATCTCGATCATAAATTTGTGCCAAAATATGTGTCACCCTTTGAAGTTGATTTTGAAAGAAAAACTATTGGAAATGAAATTTTTCTAATGAGTTTCAATAATCCCGAAGAAAATTTTAAAGATCTCTTCGAGAAGGAAACTTTAATAGTATGCTGTCGCATGTGGAAAATTGGAATAACTGATACATTAAAGTATTTTATTCGGACTCCAATAAAAACTCATAAAAGGTATATAAAGTGGGTTTTAAAAGATATTTCTTCTTTAAATGAGGAAGAATATTTATTTAAATACTCCGAAAGAGATTTATCGCCTTATAAATTGAAACTAAATTTTAGGAAACATGGAAGGTTTCCATCGATGCATACTTATATCTATCAGATGGAACCTTCTAGACGACAGCAAGTAAAATGCAAGATATCACTGCTGGATACTGAAGGGAAAATACTTGTCTCCAAACAAGGGAAAGGCTTTTTTTCTTCAACAGGGGGGGAAGGAGCTTGGACGTTTCCGCGATGGAGAGAATCACAATGGATATTAAACTATAAAGATTCGCTTTTGCCCAATTACACACTGTATCTGCTCGCTGAGATGCAGATGAGTGGAGCTGGTGTTGATGAAATGGAACAAATAAACTTCGGAGACGATTTTGATGAACTATTGGTATCTTCAAAGGACAGTAAAGACCAAACTACTCAATCTAATACTTTAACAGCTAATTCGTTGATGAGCAATCTTCTAAACTTCTACAACGACGGCAAGTTGTGTGATGTCGTTCTCAAAACCGACAGTTCCTCCTTTCCAGTCCACAAAGTCATCCTCTGCGCTCAGTCTCCTGTCTTCACAACTATGCTCGAGACCGACTTGTTGGAAAAGCAGACAGGTACGATACCCATACCCAACATGTCTGACGACACGATAAAAAAGATGATTATGTTCATGTACTCAGACCAAGTGGGAGGCCTCGATTTCGAAGGTGCAGTGAATCTTTACCTCGCGTCGGATCAGTACGACATCGTGCAACTGAAAAAGCTGTGTCGTGCCTTTCTGAAATCTAACCTTGACATTTCGAATATTACCGATGCTTTGGTTGTAGCTGATTTGCATCAGGATGAAGAATTGAAAAATGCTTCCCATGATTTCATTTTTGAGCATGATAGCGAAGTCATTGCTTCGGATAAATGGAATCAGTTTATGCAGGATCATCTGAAATTGGCTGCGGAGACACTCCAATTTATGTATCGTCGTAAACTTTACAAATGAAGTAAGAAAAATTATATAACTATTACTGGTTCAATCCATTAAAGTCCCAAATGTAATTTATGTATTTTGTAATCGAAATATCTATAAACATAAAAATTTTGTCTGTTCGAATAATCTTAAATTACTAAATATTATATAAATGCGACTAATAATTATGTGTTCAACAATGAAATCGAATCATATGTTTCGAATAGATTATATTTTAATCAAATTTCATGCAAACTTAAAACCTCAATAATTTGTATAAAAAATAATGCTTATTTATTTAAAATTTATTATCACTTACCCAATAAAAAATGGTTAATGCCTATTAATACAATAGTTAAAAAATGTGTAGTTTCCTGATTAAAATGTTTATCTTTTATTAATATAATCATTGTATATGTATTTTATTGCGGTACAATAATTAATAAATTATAAATGAAATAATCTGCAATTCCCAGTTAATTATAGGATATTATTCCTCGAATATTACTCGACTATTTCTGCTAGTAATTTTGGTACATTTACATTGTCTGACTAGAGTTTTAGTAAAAATTCAAAATCCTATAAAGAACTACAAAAAAATATTAAAATTTTTGGAACAGGTATTGTAGTTTCTTGTAGAACCTTACTTCATCACATTTCTTTGGAATGCTTATTCAAGTCATTGTCTTTTAATAAACATTATAAACAACAATCCTACAAGGATCAAGCTCACATATCAGTATCACATTATGTCCCATCAGCACGAAGGCAAGTTATGGTAGTGAGATATCGGTAATTTAGACAATAATTGTCCTTACTAAAATAATTGTGATTAATTTGACTCATACCCTAATATTTCCATCATTTTAAAATGCTCTTGCATATTTGCTTGAAAATTTTCTTACTAATAATTGTCATAATTTCGATCAGTACCTAATTTTTCATATTTAAAAAAATGCTCTTTGGGAGATTTTTACTTTTGGAAAATTTTGCTTACTAAAATAATTGTGATTATTTTTCTGACTCAATACCCTAATATTTTCCATTCATTTTTAAAAAATCCTAGAGAACAAAAAATTTTAAATTTTTTGCAACAGGTATTGGTATTTTTTGTAGAACCTTATTATCCATTCTTTTTAAATGCTTTTCAATTTTGCTTTTAAAAATTTGCTTACTAAATAATTGTACATTAATTCTATCAGTACACAATATTCCCATCAAAAAAAGTTTGGTAGAGTATCTGTTACTTTTAGGACAATTTTGTCTTACTAAAATAATTGTGATTATTTTTCTGACTCAATACCCTAATATTTTCCATTCATTTTAAAAAATGCTCTTTGGGAGATTTTTACTTTTGGAAAATTTTGCTTACTAAAATAATTGTGATTATTTTTCTGACTCAATACCCTAATATTTTCCATTCATTTTTAAAAAATGCTCTTTGGGAGATTTTTACTTTTGGAAAATTTCGCTTACTAAAATAATTGTGATTATTTTTCTGACTCAATACCCT
Organism: Oedothorax gibbosus; assembly: GCA_019343175.1. Taxonomy (NCBI): domain Eukaryota; kingdom Metazoa; phylum Arthropoda; class Arachnida; order Araneae; family Linyphiidae; genus Oedothorax; species Oedothorax gibbosus. Next base: position 780,209 of record JAFNEN010000445.1, on the reverse strand, counting down.
AATATTTTCCATTCATTTTTAAAAAATGCTCTTTGGCATATTTTTGCTTTTGGAAAATTTTGCTTACTAAATTAATTGTCATTAATTTTCTGACTCAGTACCCTAATATTTTCCATTCATTTTTAAAAAATGCTCTTTGGGAGATTTTTGCTTTTGGAAAATTTTGCTTACTAAAATAATTGCGATTATTTTTCTGACTCAATACCCTAATATTTTCCATTCATTTTTATAAGACTTCTTATGGTAATAAAAAAGATCTGTACAGCAGGGTGATTTTTTTTTAAAACTAAAAGGCTTTAACTGCAAACGCAAAGTAACCAATTACTTATTACTTCCAACTACTTAATAAGAAATATAAGATTTACAATGAAAGTATTGCGACCAGGTCGTAAATCCTAAATGAAGATTTTGTGTATTCTATACGTTTTAAAGGGTGTTGTTTCTGAAAAAGTGGATTTTGAACATTGTCGAATGTTTGATATATTGAATGGTTCTATTATAAGCTAGTAAAAAGAAAATTTTTTGTGTATAACTTAATTTTCCTCTTGCAAAAAAATTCTGTCTTTGACCATGTACATACCCTCTGTTGAACTTCTTAACAAGATCCGTATTATGGTACTCCTTCCTAAATGCCAACGCCACGTAGCTGGACTGCAGGTCAATGTCGGAAACTCTCAGGCCACACTTGCCAGTCTTGAAGAACCTGTGGTACAAGCTAAATTTAAGGTTTGGCGATTTTTCGGCTAATGTGGCAACCTCGCCAAATTTTAATATCTGGTAACTTTATCGCAGGAGTACGGTTTCTCGCCCAGAATTACTTGTAAAGTATGTAAAGTCATTTGTTTTACTCTTAAGGAGTCATAGAGCATGCAGTTTACAGAACTTTCGCAGAATATGCTTTGCATGTTCAGTATGAGAATCACTACATCAAAGACAGTGAAACGAAAGTTCTGATATTATTTAGTTCTAAAGTCAAATAAAGGGCGCCACATCGCAGGTGGTATAAAAACCAGTATAGGCAAACCAGTTTTCTGCATATTAATGTTACTACAGTACTAATTGATTATTTGGTAGAGTTGCCAGATGACTGAAAGAATCGCCGGACTTTAAACTTTAAATATATATCTTACGACTTACATTACCCAATTGGACACCTTTAAACATGTACATATATTTTCTTATTTATAGTGCTTATGGTGTCAATTGATGCAAAATTATATGCAATAATTGGTTATGCTTTAAACATATATAACTGACATTTGGCAGTTTTAACGACAATAGATTTTTAAAAAAAGAATGATTACTTATTAAATATTGTATACTTTAAGTGCACACAGTTAGTGCATAAAAGTTAAAAAAGATGAATTATAAGTACAAAATTTTGGATTCAGGTCTTAAGGAGGAATGGGAGCTGTAGCCGGGTCTTTTAATCGAAGTTCCAATGGGAAAAAAAATCTAAGCCAAATTACTCCAGCTGTATTGAATGGTACAAACAGAATTTTATATGATAAATGTAGATGGCTTACAGAGTTTCCATTTCTACTTTTTGAAATTGGTCCGAATATTTTTTGTTAAATTTTCAATAAATGATTTTACAACAAAATATATCAAACCACCTTCTCCCGCTTTCTTAGTGGGCACACGAGGGGTATCATTTTTCAGCAGGGGCAAAAGAAATTTCCGGAATTTCCTCGGTGTTCCGTTGAATTAGCCTCCCCAGAACACATTTTGACTTGCTTGAATTTTAAAAAAGACGTAGTCCTTCAGGACCCAATGCAGTTTTTAGACTTTTTGTACATTTTTGGTTTCATGGGGGTTGTCTAGCTAACCTGAGATTAGTAAGAAGAAGAAGACAACAAAATATTTGAACCAATTTCAAAAAGTGGAATTACAGACCCTGTGCTAAAGCTATTTTTATCCTTTAAAAAATCTTCCATACAGCCGAAATGATTTGTCTTAGAATTTTTGTTCCCCATTAGATTAACATAGAGAAGACCTTGTTTTGGAGATCCGGGTATCGCTACCATTCCCCTTTAAAATGGGTTAAAATAAGCTAACCTGTCTCCGACTCGGGTCTTCATATGATAGCTCTCTCCAACCACGCAAGCCTTGCCCTTGTTAATGACATCCATCCAAGGAGGTACCGATCCTGGTACGTCGTACTGGATGGTACTGTCCTTCATTCGGTTCCACACATATTCGTACTTGCCGGGAGTGTTCGTCAAGCTCTGCAATGACGTCAAGCTCTGCATGAAGGGTTTGTGGTACAAAAGCAGTTTGGGGGTCCGTTTGGCGTTATTTCCATTAATAGTCGCCGAGAAATATATTGGTTTTTATGGCGGTTTATGAAATTTGAGCAAAAATCAAAGTTAGGTTGATTGAACTTTCTTGTGTTTAAATGAACTATCTAGGAAGTTATTTGTAGGCGTTTTTTTATTTTAGGAATATGGTTTCGTTAAAATAGCATGCTACTCTCTTTAATGTAAAAATCATTTTGCTACTGAATTGCTAAAAATATATTACCTTTTAAAAAGCCTAACGTAACTTCACGGAAACTAACATAATTCTCAATGATATTTAAAATGAATTTTAAAAAAATGATTACAAAATATTTTTTTATCTTATCTTGTTATAAAGTGGTACATAGAGTTTAGGTCGTATTGTTTAGTTGCTATAATTGCTTTGTTATTTTTACTAATAAATGTCTAAAGCATAAGTTGAAAGACCAATAACTTAAAAGTTTTATGTTTACAACACTCAGAAAGCTACATCCACTCTACCTCTCCTATGGTCCTGAACTTTTTTGTCGTATCTTCTTCTGTGGTTTTCCGGAAAACAGAGGGAAGGAAGATGTTTTCCTTTTCCCCCCACCCTACTTGAGTTTGATAAGCAATTGCGAATAACCTCACAGCGGTTCCGTGCTCAGAGCGGACAGTCGTAGAAAAAGTAATTTGTCACCAAAGGGTTTTCACTTTGAATCGTTTACATCCACGCTTTTTCTCCCCCAGCCTCATACCTGATAGGCTCGGGTGGGCGTGTTTGGTCACAAGTCATTGGAATGGGGAATGCGCATGCATTTTTTTTGTTCTTTCGAAATAATCTCCTTGCAATTCTAAGAACATCGACATAAATTTTACCTCAATCCGACCATTAGTTTATTTTTAATTAATTGTCAAAGTTTGCGCAAATTATGCGAGTAAAAAAAAGTTTGCACTGTATTAAGTAAAACATAAAACTTTTTCAAATGTGTAAACAAATCTACAAAATTTCGGCCCCCACTTCTCCAATTTTAAACAGTAACTTATAGTCAAGACCTTTACCTCTTTCTCATTTATTTTAATACATATAGAAAATACTAATGATTAAATTACATAACAGTTCAGTGACCAAATATGGCCGCATTTGGTCTGACATTTACGAATGGGTTCCACAGCTGCTTTCCCTCGTTATGCGTTAGAAGTGCTAAGTCTCCTTCCGACACGCTTATTTCAAAATAGTGTTCGCTCAGAGCACCAAAATGCATCAAAACGAGTGTCCGCAAAATCTAAGTGTCCGCTCTGAGCACGGCACCCTCACAGCAAAGCCTAAAACAAGGTAGGTTTAGAACAGTGACGCACACGTTGTTTCCAGAAAAACACACACGAAGAGATAGGATAACAAAGTTCTTTCGAAGCTTGCGTTGTAATCGTAAGGGCTATGACGACATACTACACTGTTAAAAATTTGGTGCTAGGTTTCACCATGATATTGGTTCCTAGTAGCTGCAACGGCTGAATGGTGAAATGTTTCACCTTTTTTTCGGTGTTTGGTTGAACCATTTTTCTGGATTTGGAGACAAAAACCTGAGAAATGGTTCAACCGAATACCAAAAATATGGTGGAACGTTTCACCATTCAGCCGTTGCAGCTACTAGGAACCAATATCATGGTGAAACCAAGCACAAAATTTTTAACAGTGTACCTCAAAAAATCTTGTTATTGCACTGCCACTCAGTGCCATGGCTTTCGCAGACTGGTACTGCTTCAAATCATCAAGGGATTCAAACTTAGTTTTGATTTTGTTGGCAGCAAACGCAGATATGATGCCGCCCTGGTAGGAATACAAGCAAACTAGGCCTGGACCAGCGAACCAAAGGAGCTGTAGCAAACGGAAACTGGGTGAATTTATGAGGTGTCGAATGAACCATCTTTCATCACCACCAAAACCTATAAAAGAAAAATGCTTTACAGAAATAGGTATATTTCTGCCGGAAATTTCGATAAAGTTAAAAAATTATCGTTTAATTGTAAAAATGTTTTATCATTAATGTAGAAAAACAATTAATGGACCATTTATTTTGCTAAATTTTACTGGTACATTTTTTAAACGCAAGATGAAAATTCTAAGAACTTTTGACCAGTTTGAACAATGAATAACATTCAAATTTAATCTCCTTCTCAATTCACAACCATAGTTGACTAGTAATTTTTGAGTTTGGTTGATCTTGAGGGTTACAAATGAACCATGAAATAAAAATTTCGAAATTTGAAAATAAGGTAAATGCTAAACTCAGATGGCAGAAACGAAAAATATTAACCGTTCCTACTATATGTACAAAAACTTTTACTAAAGAACCAATCACAGCAGCAATTTCTTTATGCTTACTTGTAATCAAACTTATCTGAAATGTCCATAGGTACTTTGAAAAAACTTCAGGCAGTCGTCTCTTATCAGAAAAAGGCACACCGTAGTAGACAACAGTTGCGGCTGCTGCCATGAATACAACCGAAGCAAACAGAGTTAGCCAAACCTAAATAGACCAACAGTCAGTTTACGAAACAAGATTTAAGTGCAATGAAATTAAAATACATGAAATATTAAACAGATATTTCGTTATGAAAGTCATTATAAGTTTCTTTTTTAATTACAGTTTTTATTTTGAAAGATCTTGTAGTACGCAATATCGTACGATCACCCCTTAACGCAACATGAGGCTCCTGTGTAACCTATCCGCAATCACAATATTAGAAAGATGTTGGTTAGATATTGGAAGGATAACCTTCGATATTATGTGGTATGAGAATATCATTATATAGAACTATTTAAGTTTTTTCAAACCAAAATATTGGAGGTCTGTTGAATTCAATATTTAAAATGAATGAATTTTATTCAGAGATGAGATCCTTATGTTGAAATATATTTTGATAAGTTAAATGAAACTTAAAATAAATAATATAATATTAATTTTAATTAATTGAATGATTATCTAAGTATGTGTGCTAAAATAGATTAAGTGGGACTGTCAGTCCCATAGAGCTAATGCATTAGTTTTGAAATCACAATTTTTGCAAAAGAAATGCTTGGCCATGTTATCCCATTTTCCCCAGGTATGGGAATCATCCTAACATCAATTTAAAACAAAATCGAAAAGAAAATAACATCCGGTTATTTAATTATTAATTGATAAAGTTTAAAAATAGTTTCGCCATCTGCTGTATATTTTTGGAATTTGAAAACTTCCAAAATATATAATTAAATAACTAGATAACATTTTCGTTTCAAATTTGTTTCATTTCAATGTTATGTTGATTTCCATACCTGGGGAAAAATGGTTAACATGGCAAAGCAAAACTTCTTCGGAAGTTGTGATTTCAAAACTAATGCATTAGCTCTAGGGGATTGACAGTCCCTCTTAACAGATATGTCTATCAAATATATGCACAGCGGATAATTTCGCATGACAGAAACCTTGCGTGAAGATGGATAAATTGAAGAAAAATACTTTTAAGGGAAAATAGACGCGGGTCTCCCCAAACAAAAGTGCCTCTTTGTAAATCCAACAGGAAAAAAATCTAAGCCACATTTCTCCAGCTGTATTGAATATTTTTACAAATATTTGTTATATGATAAATGCAGCTGACTTACAAAGTTCTACAATCCCACTTTTTGAAATTGGTTTGAATGTTTTGCTGTAAAATTATTTATTGAAAAATAAAAGTACATGTTAGAACCAATTTCAAAAAGTGGGATTTGCGAACTCTGTAAGTCAGTTTCATTTATCATATAAAAAAGACTATGTAAAAAAATTCGATACAGTCGGAGAAATGTAGTTTATAAAAATATGTTTTTCATCGAAATCCATTCTCTGTATTTCCATTGCTCTGTATTATTCAATCGGATTAATACAGAGTCACTTTGGTTTAGAGACCTGCATCCATTCTTACTTAAAAATATTTTATACATTTTATACACTCACTGGCAGTTCAAATATATCAAATATCAAGAATGGATGCTTCTGCGTTTCCACAGTCCCTGACATCAGCCCGTACTGGAAAATACTGAAGGGAACAGAAAACTCCACCGCCTTATTGCGTTCTTCGGTCACAAGAAGAGGACCCCCGATATCGGTCTCCTGAAACGAAGAAAATAGTTAAAAGCAGAGGTTTCCTCACAAAATTAAATAACAACATATCAGTCCATAAAATTATAAGGTATTTTTTATATTAAAACAAATATATTAACCCATTGAGGATGTTTTTGTGAATGCCATAAACGCCATTTAAGAATAAAACCTTAATTTATGCTTCACATAATTCCAGGTAACTTGGATTGTCTTAAATAACTTATTTAGGACTATGGCCCTCATTTGTATTATCTATTGTTTATTTATATAAACCAGGGGTTTCCAACCGGTGGTTCGCGTACCACTGGTGGTACGCGGGAAAATTTCAGGTGGTACGCATGAGTGATATGAGCAACATAATGCTAAGCTTCTATACGCATGAGCAGTGAGCACGCACCCATATTACTCATTATTTTAAACATTATTTTAAAGATAAATATATAATTAACTTCTAGATCGGATGTAAAACCTTGTACCCTTTGATCTTCCGGCAAGCTATTTTTCTGCTATTTGTTATGCCAATTGTTATTTAATGTGTAGTTTATAATAATATAAATTTTTCTCGGGAATTTAATTCAAAAGCCTTTGAATACTCTTAAAAGAGTAAATATTATACGTTTATTAATATATTCAGGATTGGTGTGTTACGCCAATATTTCTCAAAAAGTCAAAAAATTTATGAGTCAAATATTCTTAGAAAACTCATTTTCGAATACCAAAACATAAGTAATCCCAGGCAACAAATGACAACAAACCTTTGGAGCTGTTGCCACTCACGACGTGAAAACCCCCATTGTTTTAAGGAACCTTGGAGAACGAGACGGGTTTAGGGATGGAAAATCAGAAAGCGTTAAACCGAAAAACCGGTTTCTGACTTCAGTTACACCGGAAAAAAAATCGTTCTTAGGCTGAACCAGTTAAATAAAAAAAACCGTTTATTTCTATAACCCAAGTTATTCTAAAATACGACGCCCGTCGCCAATAGCCCTCGTGTAGCTCAAGTGCGACGATAATTCAAACCTAACCTAACCTATACCCCAAACAACCCTTAAACGTAGTACGTTTTTAAAATTCCGCTAATAGCAAAGTCAACTTGGACTGTGTTAATATCATTTTTAGCTATTATAGTTTGAAACAATCAACATTCTTCAAAATTAAAGGCACTATATATATAAAGAGGGGGCCGTAGTGAGCCTAGTGGTCAGCGTCTCGGTCTCGGGATCGGAAGGTCCTGCGATCGAGTCTCGGTACCACTGAAGACCTACCGAGTATATGCGGAGTACGTGCTCGTTAAATCTGTTGGGTCCGAAAGTCCTCTAAGTTCCCATACCAAATCAATACCTCTGGGGGTGACAAGCCAATTCTGGGGATCCTCTAGTTGGCCTCTGTCTCTAAAAATTAGATGGATCCACTTATGTGTGTGTTGTCTGTTGTGTCTGTCTTACTCGACGAAGGTTTATAAGCGGGTCTCTGACAAAGCACACAAACCTGAATATATATATCTACCAACCAACTATATAAAGAGCCACAAGGAAACACATTAGTAAGTCCATGTGCTCTTGCACACTTTCTAGAGGAGACACGGGAGGGCCGGTAACCATCCGCTTCTTTTCTCCCGCCATGTTGAGGTCTGCTCGGGGTGAGGTCTGCTCGCGGAGTTGTGCAGAATAAAACATTATTTTAAAATTGCGCGTTTTAAACAGGCTTTTATAACAGAGTCTAGAGCCGCGGTAGCTCAGTCGTGTGAAGCGTCGTGCTCGCATCGGAAGGGTTGTGGGCTCTGTCCTCGGCGGTGCTCGCAATTCTGATGGTTGCTGGGTCGGCGCTTGTATTTGACTAAAGACCGCCGTGTTGCTAATGGTGGCTGGGGCACGTTAAATATACGTTAAATATGAAAAGTCCTCCATGTTCCCATACCAAATTAATACCTCTGGGGGTACCAGATCAGGGGGTTATCGGCCTTTTAACTGGATCAAAAATTCCGATATGTGAGCGAGAATGGATGTGTGAAAGGGACCTTCCTGTAAAACGGATGTGTCATGCTGCGAGCAAAAGTCGGACTTCCTCCCTTGTGGCGCTCAATGAAAACGGAAGCCGCCCCACTTCGCCTTAAAATCGGGTAGTTCTCTACTCCGGGCTCGGTTACCGAGTGGCATTAGAAACAATAACAGAGTCTCAGGAAAGAAACTATTTGAATGTTTTAGACGGGTTTTTTTTTTGCAGTGTACCATGATTGATTTTATTGGCTTGTTTAAATACTCCGCTCTCACCATAGAATTTGTCGAAAAAAAGCTGAACAAAGCATAAAAAAGCTAGCAAAATATTTTACAAGTCTAAATATTTTCAATAGACATTTTTCTGAATCAATATTTAAATATCTAATATTGAAACTTAATATTTCATTAGCATATTATAGTTTACTGTTCACATTTGATATAATTTATCCATTCTATCCATCATACGTCTCAGTTTCGTAATAATTAAACACTAATATATTAGCTTTTTTTTTACAATTTAAAGCTATATTTTAGCTTCCACACTACGTTTGTAACGTAAAAAGTGTGGAAGGTATTACAATCGTTCAGTCCGTCTGTCCGTCACCCACTTTCATAGCCCAAACTAAAAAGGCTACGGACAAGTGTGATACATCCAAAAAATCAGCGCATTGAAATTAGAAGATATAGAAAATCTCAGAAAAAATTTGAATTCGAAGTACTTCAATTTAAAAAAAAACCCTGCAAAATGTAATGCTCATTTAAAAAAACATTTTATTCAAATTAAATCACCATTACCATTTACAACAATCTCTTGATATACTTTATTTCTTTCAAATAATAATTTAAAAGAAATTTAGCAACATAAATCAGTTCGAAATGACATAAAATTTATTTCACAAAGATATTCTTTGATTGTGTGTTGATATGAAACGTTTTGTTTCGATTTAAAAGCGATTAATATTAATTATTTATTCGTTGAATATAAATTAATTTAGCAAAGGATAAGAAATATTTATTGAATTTTTGAAATAAAATAAATAAAACTAGGCAATTTTAGCGTGTAAATGTTTAATACAGAATTCTGTGTTTGGTGCCTTTTTTCCTGTTGAACACAAATGTTGTGTGGAAACGGGCTAAATGACAGATTTTTCCTTTTTTTTTTTACAATTTCAAGCGATATTTTGAAATCCATTTCACAATGTTGTAACTCAAGTATAGCTTAGTACTTTAACTGCCTTTATAATGAATAGATTGCACTTACATTTCTCATCAAGGATCCAACCATGCCATTGAAAGTTCCATCTGGAAGCTTGGAACCAAAAGTGCCGTTTGGTTGAAACTCAACTTCGTAACTGTAAGCGAAATAAAATATTATTATAAACCTCGAAATACAATGAGGTATAATTTCCATAACTTCGAAAATAAGTTAACATATTGTCGAAAGAGAATAATTTATAGTATATACATATTTCTTGCTATTGAGGTTCTAGAATACAATTGCTTAGACGGAATAAAATATGTTTTAATATACTAAAGATCATGAGAAACAATTTCGATAACTCCTCTTAAATTACTTCTTATATATATTGTTAAACGAGAAAAAAATTATAAATAATGTATTTTCCTTGTTATTGAGGATCTAGAATAATTTCTTCGACACTCAAAGTAGTCTATGAGTGTTTTCATGAAACAGGATAAATATGCCCGAAGAATATACCGGATGACTATGAACTAAATAAATATTAAATTTTTTAATATTCTAAAGAACATGAGATACATTTTTAATAACTTCAGAAATCTCTTTATATATTATTGAACGAGAATAACTTATAAATTATATATTTTCCCTGCTATTGAGGCTTTTGAATAATTACTTAGACACTCAAAATAGTCTATGAGTAATTTCATGAAATGGGATAGATATGTCGGAAAATATGCAGGATGACTATGAACTAAATAAAATATTATTTTAATATTCTAAAGAACATGAGACACAATTTTTATAACTTTGAAAATCATTTTACATATTATTGAACGAGAATAATTTATAAATAATGTATTTTCCTTGTAATTAAGGTTCTAGAATAATTGCTTAGATATAGTCAAAATAGTCTATGAGTGTTTTCATAAAAAGGGGATAAATATACCGGAAGAATATACAGGATGACTATGAACTAAATAAAATATTATTTTAATATTCTAAAGATACATGAGACAAAATTTTTATAACTTCGAAAATCACAATATATATTGTTAAACGAGAAAAAAATTTATAAATAATGTATTTTCCTCGTTACTGAGGATCTAGAATAATTTATTCGACACTCAAAGTAGTCTATGAGTGTTTTCATGAAACAGGATAAATATGCCCGAAGAATATACCGGATGACTATGAACTAAATAAATATTAAATTTTTTAATATTCTAAAGAACATGAGATACATTTTTAATAACTTCAGAAATCTCTTTATATATTATTGAACGAGAATAACTTATAAATTATATATTTTCCCTGCTATTGAGGCTTTTGAATAATTACTTAGACACTCAAAATAGTCTATGAGTAATTTCATGAAATGGGATAGATATGTCGGAAAATATGCAGGATGACTATGAACTAAATAAAATATTATTTTAATATTCTAAAGAACATGAGACACAATTTTTATAACTTTGAAAATCATTTTACATATTATTGAACGAGAATAATTTATAAATTATGTTTTTTCCTTGTTATTGAGGCTCTAGAATAATTGCTTAGATATACTCAAAATAGTCTATGAGTGTTTTCATGAAAGGGGATAAATATGTCATAAGAATATGCAGGATGAATATTAATAAAATAAAATATTGTTTAAATATTTGAAAGAACATCAGACAACAATTTTTATAACTTCTAAAATACTCTTACATATTATTGAACGACAATAATTTATAAATTATACATTTTCTTTGTTATTGCTCGAGAATAGTTTCTAGACACTCAAAAAAGTCTATGAGTGTTTTTATGAAACGGGATAGGTATGCCAAAGAATATACAGGATGATTATGAACTAAATAAAATATTACATATTTAAATATTCTAAAGAACACGAGACACATTTTTTATAAGTTAAAAAATTATTTTATGTATAATCGAACGGGAATAATTCATAAATTATGCATTAATCTAGAATAATGGCTAAGACTTACTCAAAATAGTCTATAAGCGTTTTCATGCTGTCGTAAATATCCTTCAAAATTCCCACATAACTTTTCTGATTTTCACTACTAGTTTTAAGAGTCCAGTGTGGAGAAAACTGAAAAAATAACGATTTTTGAGTACAAATTCATTCAGTTACAGTATACACGTTTCATAACTACACTGCTCAAAACAATTAGGGGAGCACTTTGAATACTTTTGTTTACCCTTTCAGTTCCAACTTCTTTTTCTTTTATTATAATAATCTAAAATTTCTGAAGCAGATACATTATGCATCCAGAATGAAATGGTAAAAAAACAGGGAAAAATCTTAATTTTTAAACTAAAATTTAAGGGGGGAAATAATGGAATCATAACTTTTGAATAAATTATAACAATAATTTTTTAAATACTTTAATTGGAAGAAAAGGTAATATCAATTTTTAAACATCTTAGAATGCAAGCGTGAAGAATTAAGGGTCAATTTATTGCATAAAATTTTTGGGAGTGAATTTTATTTGACAATTTTTTTCATATTTTCATTTAATTAAAACAAACATTATTTAATTCTTCAAAAGACATGATTCTTCCATCAAGCGATAAATAAGTGCGAGCTCAACTTAGTGAAAAAAAAATCGGAAGCTGATGACACCAAATGGAATCATTGGGGGTGATAGAGTTTAAACCATGCGTCCCCCTAATTGTTGTGAGCAGTGTAATATGATTCCTGGATTTTAAGCAAATTTTACTGAGGATTTACCATATTTGCGGTAAAATCATACTTTGATACATTGCACAAGTGGTAAGTCCACACTACAAATGGAAGGTGACAGCTAGAAAGTTTCTGGATTCTGGTGCAATATTGCACTAAACTTTTTAACTTTGTAGTAAACTCATCTACGTGGTCACTTAGGACCTATGCCACGTGTGCATACAAGTTTCCTTGAAAATCCTTGAATAAACGGGTTATAGGCTGGGTGCGACCATACAAAATATATACCCCAAATGCTCATATTAACTTTTATACACAATAATTTCTTTACTATAATCAGTTTCGATGGGACTAATAATATTTTAGAACTATTTTTTATAATAGTATTTTATTCTAAAACAGAAAACAAAACAAAAGTATATGAAAATTAAATTATGACGCTTTTTTAATATTTAAATATCTATTGCGTAACAGTTATTAAAATAAAACAAGGATGTTTAAGGGAACTTCTGCCAATGAGATATTTAAACGAAGTAAGTATTTATATGTGTGTTTCCAAATGATGTTTCAGGAAATAAAAGCAGAGGAAGTGAGAGAGAGGAAGATGTAGCGAGGAAAAAGACACAATAATATAGATTTTTTTTTACTTACGTAGCAAAATCTAACACGAAAAACAGTCATTGTTGAACAATAAAAAAACAACTCCAGGGCAAAGAAGACTTTAGAAATTACTTAAAGTTTATATGATTATCCTTAAAATTTCTGTCTATTATATACTAGGTTTTCCATTTCTTTTCATTAAATGAAATGTTGTTTCTGGAAATAAAAGAGGAAGTGAGAGAGAGAGAGGAAGATATAGCGAGGAAAAAGACACACTAATATAGAATTTTTTTTTTACTTACGTAGCAAAATCTAACACGAAACACAGTCATTGTTAAACAATAAAAAAAAACTTCAGGGCATAGAAGACTTTAGAAATTACTTAAACTTTATATGATCATCCTTAAAATTGCTTTCTATTATAAACTAGGTTTTCCATTTCTTTTCATTAAATGAAATGTTGTTTCTGGAAATAAAAGAGGAAGTGAGAGAGAGAGAGAGGAAGATATAGCGAGGAAAAAGACACACTAATATAGAATTTTTTTTTTACTTACGTAGCAAAATCTAACACGAAAAACAGTCATTGTTGAACAATAAAAAAACAACTCCAGGGCAAAGAAGACTTTAGAGATTACTTAAAGCTTATATGATCATCATTAAAATTGCTGTATATTATAAACTAGGTTTTCCATTTCTTTTCATTCATTGAGTCTCAAATTCATAGATTCATAAAAAGATTTCAGTTTGATTTAGGAAACGCAAATTTTTTTTAATAAAAAATAGTTATTGATTAGTTAAAAGTACGAAGAGTCAATAGACTGATTTATGCCCTTAATTTCCTCTGAAATGCTTGGATACCTAAACCATAGCATGGAAAATATTCATTAATTTGCCCATAAGTCAAAGATGCATTAACGAAACTTGATGGTTCATTATTAATTACCTGATTTTGATTTTATGATATATACCGGATTTGGTACTGTAGTTTATTAACTCTTTGTGTTACGTCAAAAAATCAGAAATTATTTAACATAAATCATAATGAAATATTAATCTATAATAATAAAAGAAAGAGTTTGTCTGTTTGTCTTCGGATTGTAAAAGACCTACTTATGCTGCCCTCAGAAATTCGAAAATTTTTAAGATAGATTCCCTTTAATACCAACGTGTGCACCTAAGGCTTAGTTTTTTCATATTTGTTCCATTTTTAGAGAAAATTGGAATTTTCTGAAAAAAATACACCACTTTCGCTCAAATCCAATAATTTTTTCCCTTTCGTGTCGAAAGAAGAAATTAAAATGAACACAAAAATTAATTAAAATTGAAATTGCTTTTATTTTCTTGCCATTACCTTCAGAAACTAAATTGATGTTTTGAAAAATAATTGAACGTGCCAATGAGCTATATGTTTTTTTATTTTTTTAAAACCAGAATGGAGGTTTTGACGTGAAATAACATTGTTATACAATTATGAATTTAATTTTGAATTTATCAGGAAAATTGCGATGACAGTAAGTTCATATTGAGGAAGATTTTTGTGATATGAGGATGTGCATTTTATAGTGATGTATTTATATTTTGGAATTTTAAAGCAATATAAGTAACGGGATTTTATTCTTTATAATAAACGGGAACAAAAAGGCAAAGCTTATTATCCTATAGCAAATTAAATGACACATATACTTGGATCGAATTGATATTCTTTTAGTCCGTGCAAAGAACGGGTATTTATTTGATAGTTTAATATAAATCATAATGAAATATTAATATATACACAATAAGAAACCAGAAACTGCACTCATAAAATTAATTACTTCGTTAATAAAATAAAATGGTCATATTTGTCCTATTGTCAGTCAAACAATTTTCTCAAAGTGGGCTATATTTATCCCATTAAAAGGATAGGCAACCTTGAATTTTTTTTTTAATTTGAAAAATGACTTATATACTACTAAAATTTTGTGGGATATTTTAGCATCACATTCTCTCATCATTGGACAAACATTCATATTCATTATGCACCCAGAATGAAATGATGAAAAGCAGGGTAAAAAATCTTAATTTTTTAACTAAAATTTAAGAAAACAGTTTTTTAGAATAATAACTGTTCATTAAATTATTATAATAATTTTTCGAAACTTTATTTGTTGAAAATAGTTATAATTAAATTTTTAAACATTTAAAAATGCAAGATTGAAGAATTTAGATGGCAATTTATTTAATAAAATTATTTCAGAATGAATTTATTGTTACCATGTTTTTCATATTTTCGTTTAACTAAAAAAAACATTATTTAATTCTTCAAAAGAGATTATTCTTCCATCTAACAATACAAAAAGGAAATATAACTTTATAGAAAATATTTATGGAGAATTTAATAAAATTTATGTGAAATAAGTGCAAGTTTAACTTAGTGAGAAAAAAATATCGCTAGCTGATGATTCCAAATGGAATCATTTGGAGTGAAAGTGTTAAAGATAACAAATGTTTGCCTTTCTGAACTATAAATGATTGATTTTTTTTTAAAAAAGTATTGCAAATACTATAAAACATCAAAATTGTAGTTTTGTCTTCATGTGTACAGTAATGAAATATGAACCAATATTCTAAGTTAATTAGGCCCTTAAAAATATTTTTTTTCCATTTGAAAAGCAAATATTTAAAATCAGAGGGTTTAGCTCAGTTTGAGGAATCACCTAATAGCACGATTTCTCTATATCAAAAACGTAAACATCATTAATTAATGCATTTCACTTATAAGTCATTTGACAATAGCACTTAAAAAGTCAAATATGGTAAATAAACATGCTATTTTTGTATTGACTGATAGTATGATGAAAATCAGGTCGTTCAATAAGCCAGATATCTAAAGTCATAAAAGTTAATTTCTTAGATCATAAATAAGTCTTTTATAACTCAGCACAATGAAGAAATTTCGTGTGAGGTACGGCACTGTAAGTTTTTTTTTTAATTTACTTACATTCTAAGTTTATAACATTATTTTTGGAAATTCAAATTATTTTCATCATTTAAATTGATATTTTTTTAGTGCAGCTTAGTTTACTATAAAACTAATTTACATTCGCATCAATAGCTAGAATTTAATAGCGTTCTCGTTTTTAATGTATTTTTTAAGTATCAAAAATATAAAGGGTGCAGGTGCAAAGCTAACATTATCCAAAAGGTAACTAAGATATACACTGTTAAAAATTGTTTGTTCACCATTGTATTTGGTTTAGTAGCTGCAACGGCTGTGTGGTGAATATTCACCTTTTTGGTGTTGGTGAACCATTTTTGGATTTGGAACAAACCATAAAATGGTTCAACCATATTGGTTACTTCCATGATATTGGTTCCTAGTAGCTGCAACGGCTGTGTGGTGAAATATTTCACCTTTTTTGGTGTTTGGTTGAACCATTTTTCTGGATTTGGAAACAAAAAACATAAAAATGGTTCAACCGAATACCAAAAATATGGTGGAACGTTTCACCATTCAGCCGTTGCAGCTACTAGGAGCCAATATCATGGTGAAACCAAGCACAAAATTTTTAACAGTGTAGGGTTCGTCCCGTTCATTGGCGACTTCGTGCTATTGAATTTGAGTTCGTCAATAGTCCCCAATGAACGGGTCGGACCCTATATCTTAGTTACACTTTAGTGCTGCTTAGTTTACTACAAAAATAAACAAGCTACAGTTAAAAGACAACAGTTAGAGTAGAATTCTCTCTTTTATATAGTTAAGCTCATAGTTTCCTTGCACAGAAACCACGACCATGGGCGGAGCTAGAAAACGAGCGGAGCAATCAGATGAAGAGGAAATTCCAGCCGTTTTATTTTGTCCTCATCTGATTGCTCCGCGCGTTTTATAGTGGTCGTGGCTTCTGTGCAAGGAAACTATGAGTTTAACTATAGAATTTTTTTTAATGGTAAACATATGCTACGCAATTTTTTGTATATTTTTTTTAGAGTAATGTGTACATATTTGTTTGCATTTTAGTGGGTGCCATTCGCTACTTTTAAATATGACAAAGACAACAAGAAGGTTCTCGGGGGGATTGTTGGAGATGTCTACGAAGGGATGAAGACCTTTTTGGGACAATTTGAGTAAGTGCTCAATTACGAGAAATAAGTAGTTTATGAGCTTTAGTAAACAAGTAGGTTTGCAACAGAATCTGTCACTTAACCCGCTTCCACACAACAGTTGTGTTTAACAGGTAAAAAAGCGCCAAACACAGCATTCATTCTATATTAAACCTTTACATGCTAAATTTGGCTTGTTTCATTTGTTTTATTTCGAAAATTCAATAATTATTACTTATCATTTGTAAAAATTAATTTATATTTCAAAGAATAAATATGTAATATTCCTCGATTTTAAATAGAATAAAAATATTTCATATCAACACATACAAAGAATCTCGTAATGAAATAGATTTGACGTCATTTCCAACTGATCGATGTAGCAAAAATAAATTTATTTTAATTTATTGTCTAACAGAATTAAAGTTTCTCGAGCAATTGTTGCGAATGGCAATGGTGATTTAATTATAATAAAAATGGCTTCCTATGCTTTTTAAATGAGCATTAAATTTTGCAGTTTTTTAAATAATTGAAGTACTTCGAATTCTTTTCTGAAATTTCCAATGTATTCTAATTTCGATGCGCTGAATTTTTTAGTAATGTTTCGACCTTTTTAAAATGTAGTTTCGAGAAGTTATAATATTAACATCTAAATACGATATACCGTTAAAAACATTCATTAATTCTACAGGCAAATATTAACCTAACTAACGCCAGACCATTTGTTTGACTGCCAAGCAATTGATGTCGCTCTTTTTGGGCTTGACGCACTAACACAAGACATACTTTGTAGTTTCCAGGCCCATGACCTGGCGCCTCTCTTCATCAACGTTTTTGGCACTATATAGAAATAGCTTTACATGAACACGATAACAACAAACAACAGAGGCAAATATTATTACATAATTAACAAAAGACAAGACGCAAACTTTGCAGTACCTTGCTTTTCCATAACTTAATTTTAGTATAATACTTTTTATTTTAACAACTACTCGTTTACATTGGGTGGTGCTTTAGAACTTTTAGTTGCGAATCGTTTCAGTAAAATGTAACGTGTTTGTTCATAATATTAGGAGCATAACATTTCACTTTAGTAATAGATTAATAAAATATTTTACAGATACGAATCCCATATCCAGCCAGACAACACATTCGGAGCCAGGTTGCCAAGTGGTTCTTTTTCTGGAATGATAGGAGCTGTGTTCAATAATGTAAGTTATGCTTCACATATTTCGTTTCTTAAACAATTTACTCTTTAACCGAGTTTTTTTATTTCAATTGGTGTCATTTTCACATTTTTAGATTAATTACTAACAGTATAGTCTCTGAATAAGGGAGTCCCCATACTTAAAAATTAAGCCATTTTTACTACACTGTACCCCACTATTCGTTGGATAGGGAAATGCAATGCAAAAAAAATCCTTCAAAAGCCTTAATTTATGAGAGATAAATTTTATTTCCTAAAACTATTATTATTATTATATTTGACTAAATACAATGAGCTTGAGAAAATTGGACGCATACTTTAAGTAGTATTATAAAAGGGATAATATTTTTTGAAAGAATTTGTTTTAACACCAAAAGTGATATTTTACGTCGCAGACAAGTTAATTAACTTTTTCGTCTTTAGGAAAAGCAGAAATTTATTGTTTTCAATATATTGGTTCTCAGATTTGCAATCATTTTCAAGGAAAACTTTTAATAATGGTAATAAATAAAAACTATGTTTGAAGGGAAATTGAATAGTTGGTATTATTACCCGATTTTTTTAAAAGAAAGAATTGTTTTTAAAGAAATTTTAAATAATGGAAAGTAGGTATTGATATCGTAGCGATTTCCGTCCGTCCATTTCCCCTTTCTAAATTTTGTTCTAGCTGTCTGACTATAAAAAGTACCTTTTTTCTGTTTGTTAAAATAGGTGTTTGGGTCAAAAATGTCGATTTTCTGTTTTTCTTTTATTTTTAATCTGTATAGCTATAGCTTTAATTTAAGACCAAGATTATCGAATTCTGTTTAGTAGTTTTCTTATTATATGTTGTAGAAACTCTGTATAGCAGTTCTTACCTATACCTTAATTTTCTTTTGCGTTTCCTGAAATATAAGGTTTTTCAACAGTTAGGAACATTTTTCTCAGGAACTATAAAAGATATCAACATGTTTTGTTTTATTATTTCTTTTCCATTAATAGCTCTTTGATTTAAACTGAGGAATTTTAAATATCTCTGCTCCAAAAAAATTTACATAACTTTAAATCGGATATTTGAGTTTTTTTAATACATATTTTTTAAAAAATGCTGTAAAAGTATTTTTTTATAATGTGAAATATCCTCAGTTTAAATCAAAGAGCTATATGCAAAGAACAAACTATAAAAAATTCATAATGATATTTCATATAGTTCCTGAGAAAAACTTTAAAAGTAAAGTTGGTAAACCTAAAGTTAGTAAAATTAACATGGACGAGATAGAACCATCCGACTCCCCTTAAGAGGGAATGGGAGCTGTAACCGGGTCTTCAAACTGAAGTCTTCTATCTTTTTCAATCAAATGCAACAATAACATAATTTTCTAAGCCTAATTCACTCCAACTGTAATGAATGTTTTTACAGACATTTTTTATATGATAAATATGGCCGACTTAAACGTCCCTATAACACCACTTTCAAAATGGGTTCGAATTTTTTTTTTAATTTTCAATAAATAATTTTACAACAAAATATTCGAACTAATTAAAAAAATTATTCTTATAAAAAAGTGGCCCTGAAAGTCAGCTACATTTATCATATTAAAAACCTGTAAGTAAAAATATAAATGCAGCGGAGAGCCAGCTACCGCTCTCATTCCCCCCTTAAACCAACAAAACAGATGTGACATCTTTTCCACATACAGAGTATTGCCATTTCATCAATTTATGTTGTTGTACACCTCAATACACGGTATTATTTGGTCTTTTTCAGGAGACAGACATAGCTGGTCCATTTCAAATCAGCGAAGGTAGATCATTCGGAGTAGAGTTCACCACCCCACTGGGCTTTTCCCAGATTGGCATCATGTCGGGAATGGTGCCAACGAACAAGGATCCTTTCCTCATATTCAGCATATTTTCCATGCCGGTGAGTCCATAAACTACAATTATTTTCAGATTGAATGCATTTAGCTACGAGTTCCCTTTTTAAATAAAAAATATTTTTATATTGATAAAACAAATTTATTAGGTATACCGGGGGAATCGCGCCACCTTAAAGGAAATTGAATTATCATGCAAAGTTGTGTTAGAATTATTGTAAATTGTAACAAAACATAGCCTACTACACTTCATAGCCTATCTTGTAGTGTTTTTTACACTTTAAATATTTAATAGAAACTGAATAAAAATTGTTTTTTCTAAAAGCTTGCAGAGTGGAGGCATTACCCCGGTACCTGCGGTTGTTCCGCCACTATCAAAACGCAGCAAATAATCTATGAATAATGGAAAAGGATAAAATAAATCACAACATACAGCATTAAAATAGGTTTAATTAAATGAAGAAATTATTTAAGAAGTTTAACAAAAATTACACGTGTAGTAAATGACTATTAGTTAGTCTATGCCATACTATTCTTTAAAAAAAATTGTGTAGGCCTGGTAAATGGCTAATAAGTCTCTTTATAGTTATAATCTGAACAAAAAAACGTTATCTAACTATTTATTAGCGTGCATTTCCCATTAGTTCGTGTCTACAGCAGCTATCGTATTCCATTCACCCTACAAAAATAGAGTTGATTATGATTCTTAATTTGATTTTTTTTACCTTATTGTAACTCAAATAATACCATAAGTTCTCCAGGAATGAGGATTCAGACTAGTCCAGGATTCAGTCCAGTTAAAGAAAAAAAAGAATATGCGGTAGCGATGAGGAGAGGCCAATGACAAACTAATAATACTACTGGTTAATGAATTTTTTTTTTAAATCGCTGCCCCCATGCTGGTTCCAAATGCCACAAAAAATAAATCGAAGTAAGAAATTTTTTGTGGTGGTTAAAACAAAATAACGCCTTATTTAAAGTAGAATGCATAACTTTTGATCATTAACTGTTTTGTTATTTTTCAAATGTTAATAATTCATTTTCTAAAATTTTTAAAATGTAGGTTTGGATAACTCTCTTTGCGTCACTAGCTCTTGTTTCGGCAACTACCACACTCATTTACCACGTACTGCCTTCCACTGAAAAGAGACCGCTGCCCGAAGTTTTCGCGAAATACTTCTGGGCGTTTCAAACTAGCTTGGTGGACGAAAGTAAGTGAATTTTAAGCTATATTGTTGGGCCACAAAAAATTGCACCATTAAGAGGGATTGTCAGTCCCATAGAGCTAATGCATCAGTTTTGTAATCACAACTTCCGCAGAAGTATTGCTTTGCCATGTTGTCCCTTTTCCCCCAGGTATGCGAATCAACACAACATCGAAATGAAACAAATTTGAAACGAAAATGTTATCTAGTTATTTAGTTACATATTTTTGAAGTTTTAAAATGCCAAAAATATACAGCAGATGGTGACACTAGTTTAAAACTTTATCAATTAATAATTAAATAAACGGATGTTATTTTCTTTTCCATTTTGTTTTAAATTGATGTTATGATGATTCCTAAACCTGGTAAAAATAGGATAACATGGCAAATTGATTCTTTTGCAAAAGTTGTGAAAAGTTAAAAACTAATGCATTGGCTCTATGGGACTGACAGTCCCTCTTAACAGATACCTATTTTGTCTAATAACTCACGTTTCAAGGCGAGACCATCAATTTGATACATCATACCTGCGAATTAACAACAAGCAGACCACTTGCTAAAATCCTAATAACACTGAGAACTGGGCACGTTAGGGGAATAAAAATTCAGCCGGGTGGAAAAATAATATATCTCATCTGCAAAAACTGCGACAACACAGAATTAAGTTACGAACCCATCCTCTCTTGCCCAGCCATCATGGCGAGAAATCAACAAATCAGTAACTATCTCTTCAATTATCTTTATTCGACCAATTGCCTTTAGATGCCTGCAGCTATAGGCTGTGGTCGCCATACATGGTCTTATTTGACGCTCAGAATTGCAATCCATCAACATGACAACAACAACAAATGCTGGGGAACCCAGTCGGTGCGGCGGTTGCCTTGCCATGTGAAAGATCCCAAGTTCGGGTCCGAGCATTACCAAAACAACTGCCGACCAATAAATGGTCTCTGCAGCCCAAAATGTCCGGCGAACAATATCCCGTGTTGAGGAAATGCCCGTAAAATATGTTCCAAAGTCCCTACGCCACGTACGATGCCGTGCTTAAAAGTTGCGTTGGTTGCCTACTCATGTGTCTGGTTGCCACTTGATTATGGTTCAAAGTTATGACGCCTGTTGCCAATACTGAGCTCTAGTGGGACGATAATTCAACCTAACCTAACAACAACTCAAGTTTCTTACAATGTATTTATCTAAAAATATTTATTATTATTTTATTAAGATACTGCTCACCACTTTTCTATGATTCGTTAATTATATTTTGAAGGCCAATTGCCATCTCTTATATGACTACATAAAATTCATTTCTTTTAGATTTTGGATCGAGTGACAGATGGTTCACTAGACACATCTGTCACTCGCCAAGCTTCCGAATGCTTCAGCTTCTGTGGTTCATTGGACCAGGTCTGGTACTTCTCTACTCTTACCAAGGAGGAATCATATCAGCATTCGCCGCCAATAAATTCAAGCCAAAGATCGCAACTGTGGAAGACTTAATAAATGACAAATCCATTGGTGTCATATCTTACCACAATGCTTATCCGCAGAAGTTCTTTGAGGTAAGGAGAGATTTTTCTAAACTGGAGGATAACCCAATTTATAGAGAAATTTTACACAATATTATCAATGACTTTACAAGTAATTGTATGAATAATTTGACCACTGAAATAATATCTTTATTTCTTTTTTTTAAAATCTTTTAGGCTTCATTATGTTTATTTTTTACGTTACCTTTTATGCATCAAACGTTCCTGTCTATTTCAATTTTACATTGCTTTTTTTTAAAGTTTCAGGTTTTCCTCTGAAACACATATATGCGAAATCTTTTAATGTACATCTGTTAGGACAATTCAATTTAATTTATTTTAATTACAACCAGTTGTTTAAATAGAAGTAAAGATAATAGTGACGCCATCCCGTGTGATTTGTTTGCATCAAATGGTCATTTTTGACATTTTCAGGAAAGTTACTGGTTTTATATGGGATTGCTTCTATGTTCTTTATGGAAAATGACTTATTTTTTCTAAACATGACTACTTCTTGTGGGTGAACGGCCTTTTAGACTTGGTCTAGATTGATCTGGACCAAGTGCAATAAGAAACAACAACAGCAAAAACATGACTGATATTAGGCAGCTCTCATGCCCAAAACTTCCCAGTAACGTTCCTTAAATTTTACAACTAGGGGGCACGCCCCCTTCTCGCTATCGCTCGTCAACCCCCGGGAACTGCTTGCGCAGTTCCCTTTGGACCGCTTCGCGATCCAGGCTCGCTTCGCTCGCTCACCGTTCATTGAAATATTTTAGTCTAGCCTTAAGTATCCGGAGTTTCACTTTTTCTTGCGATTCTCCTGCGAAGATTATTGCGAAAATATTTCGCTGCTTGACTAAGATCCATTTGTAACTAAATTGGAAACCGTGGTAGCCGTCAACGCTTAGAAACTATGTTTAAAAACAATTTGAAATTTTCTTTTTCAACTATGAAATAACGTAAACAAACGCAACTGGATTTCAGCAAACCACGTGAATTCTACGTGTTTTTTTATTTGCAATATTGTTTGGTAGCTCAGTCGATCGAAATTATAATTTAAATTTTCATACATTAAACGTCCCTAAACGTCCCTAGTATTATGTATGTTTAAAGTTAAACTTACTGATTCTATAATGAAGTTATTTTTTTTAAACTAATAATGAATCTTATATAACACTTTGAAATAATTTTATACATCAAGAGCATCTGCTCTTTACCGTAGGTGAAAGTGTAAACAAACTCGATTGTTGCCATTGCAGAGTTACAAATATAAGGAAATTTGGGAGCCGTATAAGAGAATTATATATATAGATGTTTATGCAATCTATTAAGCTATAGATTTAAAATCTTGCCCATGCCCCATGCTATTTCAGAACTTGGCCGGCACCAAGTATTCTTCCATCTGGGCCAGAATGAAAGACCACATGCTGCAGTTCGATCTTGCAGGTACAGTGCCGAAGTGGATGGACTCCGTGGAAAATGGTGAAAATATCTTCACCACAGAAAGCACGTATCTAAGATACCTCGTTGGATACAGGTTTGTTACGTTGTGACCCAATTTCCCAGCAAGATTTAAAAACAATATAAGATTGAGCATAGTAAAACATTTATTAGGTTAAAAAGACATTTCTTAAAAGTTCTTTTTAAAAAACACATTAAGCAGACATTTCTTTATTCACTAAAGGCAGGCAGCAGAAGAACAAATATCAAAACAAGTAAAACTTTCTTAAAACAACACGTTAAACAAAACCTTTTTTTTTCATGAACGTGAGGGAGTTATCGTATCATATAAAAAAGTTACTTATTGACGGCACATGGCACTCAAGTCAACTCTTGATGTTTTATCAAAGTTTTTAATTTATTGAATTGAGTATACAAGACATGTGCTTGCCGGTTGTCTTCAAAGTTTTCTTCCCCTTCATTCTCTCGATGCACCAGTTACCTCCTTTTGCAAAATCGAAGTTGTAGTTAGTGCTAAAACAGTAGTTATTTTCCAAAACCAAATCAGATTATTTGGCTTATTCACCCTTCTTGATAGGCGCTCCGGATGTGAACCAGCACTGCACTCAACTTAAAGTAACCAAGTTAATACTACAGTTCAGGTTATTTTACGCTCCGGATGTGAACCAGTACTGCACTCCACTTAAAGTCACCCAGTTAATACTACAGTTCAGGTTATTTTACGCTCCGGATGTGAACCAGCACTGCACTCAACTTAAAGTCACCAAGTTAATGCTACAGTTCAGGTTATTTTATACATAACAGGTTTCTGAAGACGGGGAAGTGTGGTATCAGGGTATCCAACATAGACATGGGGTCCACGTATATCGCTATTGGGTTCAGGAAAGAATATCATGGAACAGATTTCCTGAAAAGATTCAATAGAGGGTACGTATGTGCTTTTTGCTTCATTATTAGAGTGCTTTAGAGGTTAATCTGTGTGTAACAAAAATCTTATTAATACCAACAATGTTAAAACTGAATATGTCAAATGGGGGCTATTTTTTACCCCGGGGTGAAAAGGCGGTTCCGTATGGCACCTCAAGGCTTTGCATCGCCTTGGGTCGATGAATCTTGGGCTTGTTAATCGCCTAGGGGTGCCATTCTATAACCCCTAGGGGCCCCGCTGATGAGACACCGCCATTCACCTCTGGGGTGCCAAGTGTCAAGTTCAGTTTCAAAAGTGACGCAAGTTACCGTTATTAAGAGTACTCTTAATAACGGTAACTTGCATCATGTGAAATGCTGGTTTTATAAAGCTACTATATTAAAATATTTGTAGAAAATCGCATAAATATATATTAGAGGTTGCATTTTTTATTAAATAATTTTTTATTCATACCCATAAGAAGGAATGAGAGAGCTACCTGTGTCTAAAACCGAATAATTTTTGATTTATTCGAATTTTTGTTGTAAAACATTCATTGAAAATTGAAAAAAAAATGTACAATTATTTATTGAAAATTTAAAGAAAATAGTCTCACTAATTTTTACATTGTAATGCTACATTTATAATATAAAAATCCCAAAATATTCAATGCAGTCAGAGTAATTTGGCTCAGAAAATCATTTCTTTCATTGTCATATAGAGAAGAGTTCGGGTTGAAGATCCGACTACCTCTCCCATTCCTTCTAAAGAAAGATTTGTCGTTTCAAAATAACCTATGTGAAAGTGTAATTTTTTTTCGATTCAGGCTTCGTCGTTTCACCGAAGGAAGTCTCGCTCATTTAAGACTGTTGCATTCGAACCTGTACTACGACATCTGCACTGGAGTCAGTTCATCTACCACCAAAGCTCTAGGTCTATCAGATTTATTTGGAGCATTCATAGTTTTAGGGACTGGAATTACAGTTTCAATCCTGGTTTTCTTCGCGGAAGTGTACGTTAGTAGGAGGTCTAGGACAAAAGTTCATTGGATACCGAAAGCTAAGGTTAACGATATTGTGGGAAATTTGAGCAATAAATGAAGCTTAGAAAAGTAATTATTTAACTGCGATGAAATTCTATGACTCTTGAATAATAAATGAATCGTGAATAATAATAACTGATTACTCTGTTAACTTCCATGGAAAATTACTGGAGACTCGATGTTCAAATAATAAATAGATCGAACTATCTTCATTTAAGTGGAATATTTCTACCTTTACATGATTTTGAATAGCCTTTAAAGAAATATGAACATTTTAAAAATTATAATGGAGCAATTGAGCAATGAATAAAGTTTAGAAAATCAATTATTGATATTTAATTACGATGAAGTTCTAAGACTAAAAATAACTGAATACCCTGTGAACTGCCATAGAAAATTACTGAATAACTGGCTTGATGTTTAACCAATAAATAACCCGAACTGTCTTAATCTAAGTAGAGTCTCCCATAAAAATTGATATTGAACAACATTAAAAAAAATAAGATAATTTTAAAAAAATATAATTTACTATAAATTTATTAATTTCAAATAAAACTGTTAAATTGAAATGTAAACAGATGGTTATAAGAAATAAAATATATACTGTGCATTTTTTCTTCAATTTTGATAATGCCATTCAAATTTTTTTATTCAGAATTTACACAGACTATACTAAAAATAATTTTGGCGATAACATAATAAGTAATAAACCCTAACATAAGAAAATGCATTCCATTCCAACGAGTGTTTAAACTTCTTAAATCTGCATATGGTCGATTTCTCTTCTGTGAAATACTTCCTTCACCATGTCAGCTACACTTGGCTATATTTCCGAACCGTCGCCGTCCTTGGCTTCTGTAGGGCTGAAGAGAAAGTCGCGAAGTCTGTCTGACAAGTCGTGAAGTCTGTCAGACAAGTCGTATACGTCCTCGTAGAAAGCCAAGACCAGAGCTGCTGCAGATGTAAGGATATGGATCAGACGGAACGATTGTGGCGCCCCCTCCCGGACGAGCACAGTGTTCGGCTGTTCCTGTCTTGTCAGCATTTTGTATATGGTTGGCCTTGTACTGATTCTGTCAAAATATATTTTAATTTTATTTAAATAATGATGTTGTTAGAAATTGTTAAGAATCCAGGTAGCTACAATAAATTTAGATGGATGGATGTATGGTAGACATATATATTCAAGCTTGTGTGCTTGGTCAGGTCAGAGACCCGCTTATAAACCTTCGTCAAGTAAGACAGACACATTACACACACACACATAAGTGGATCCATCTAATTTTTTAGAGACAGAGGCCAACTAGAGGATCCCCAGAATTGGCTTGTCACCCCCAGAGGTATTGATTTGGTATGGGAACTTGGAGGACTTTGTGACCACGACGGATTTAACGTGCACCAGTCACCATTAGCGTACACGGGGGTCTTCGGAAGGCAGCGGGACTCAAACTCGCAACCTTAGGGATGCCAGTCCAAGACCTTACCGACCAGGCTATCCCGGCCCCTAAATTTAGATTCTTAGGGTTATTTCAGTTGAGGATCAATATATACAAGCAGGACAGCGAAGATGGTACGGTGTGGTCAAATACCAGACAGTTAATTTAACATCTTTGTACAAGAAAGAATTTTTTTTCTGAAATGTCTACAGTTAAATCCTTGAAATGTTCGTAAAATTAGAACTATATGGGAATTCATGACCAGGGAAGATGGTATTTTATTCGTTGATTGCAAACAAATATTCCATTTACACCTCTCCGGCCAAGTTTAACTCAACTAATATTTTTATGACAAAAATTACATTTTCTACAAAACTGTGCTCGAGGCCAGAGTTTTGGTATAGATAACTCCGGAGTTGGAATCTAGCTCCAGTGATGACTGACTTTGGTGCGTGTTAGCAGGCCAGTGTTGTAGTTATATTTTCAGGCAATTAGGCCTTTTTGGAAATAGATGACTCATTTAAAAAATATGTACCTGTCTGCGTCAAAGATACATAAATAACGATTAACACAAGTATGACAACATAATATAAAATAGGAACAGCAATAACATAGCGGCCGGTTTCGATTTGGCGATGTGCGTTGCGTCGCCAAACAACGAAAATTCCCTAATATAATGAACATTCCACTTCATAGTTCATACAATTCGATAGGTATCAGAAACTTACGTTAAGTTACCATGCTCGCCAAAATTCACCAATGAACAAGCGCCATAGCTGTACGCTAAAATCTGTAAGCCCATACCTGTATTTCGACAAAGGGCATCGCTTCCACAGCCCATAGTATCCGACGTTCGTGAGGACACAGCCCACAGAAAATGGTTTTCCGAACCAGACGAAAGTCTCACTGGCTGACTGTGTGCACAACATGGACCTCACAGCCGCGACAAAGCTGCACTTTACGTTGTCAAGCAACGAAAATGTTTAATGTGGTAAACCTTCCACTTCATATTTCGTACAATTTAAGTATAGTATCTTACATTTACAAGCAATCTCTTAAAGTATAGTGATGACAATCATGCTGTACACTAAAATCTGCTTGCCCATACCTGTATTTCGACAAAGGGCATCTCTTCCAAAGCCCATAGTATCCAATGTTAGTGAGGACACTCACTGGTTGACTGTCAAGATGGACCACACAGCCGTAACCAGAGCTGCACGTTACGCTGTCAAGCAACGAAAATGCCCAAATACGTTAAACATTCCACTTCCTATTTCATACAATTCAATAGGTATAGCAATCTTACGTTAAATTTCCAAGCGCGCCCTTGAACAGACATCATAGCTGTACCCTAAAATCTGGAAGCTAAAATCTTCTGTCCTTACCTGTATTTCGACAACGGGTATCTCTTCCACAGACTATAGTATAAAATGTTAGTAAGGACACTGCCCACAGCCAAAAAAATGGGTGTACGGTTTAGCCCCGCTCTACTCTAGTAATCTCACGTTAAATTTCCATGTTCTCTAAAAGTCACCAATAAACAGAGATCATTTCTCTACCATAATATATATACAAGCCCATACCTGTATTTCGAAAAAAGGGCATCTCCACCACAGCCCATAGTATCCGATGTTCGTGAGGACACATGCCCACAGCCAACGGTTTCCCAAACAGGACGAAAGTCTCACTAGCTGATGGCTGTGTGCATAAGATAGAGCCCATAGCCTCGACTAGAGCTGAACGTTACGTTGACAAGCAACGAAAATGCCTAAATATGGTAAACATTCGACTTCATATTTCATACAACTTGATATGTATAGCAATCTCACGTTAAATTCCCATACTCGCCATTCGTCAACGGACAGAGAAATAGCTGTGTTCTAATATCTGTAAGCCCATAAATGTATTTCGACAAAGGGCATCTTTTCCACACTCCACAGTATCCAACGTTCGTGAGGACACTGCTTACAGTCAACGGTTTCCCTAACCGGATGAACGTCTCACTTGCCGCTTGTGTGCACAAGATGGACACCACAGCCACGACATGAGTTGCATGTTCCATTATCAAGCAACGAAAACGCCTAACTACGGTAACTCACTTCCATCTCTACATCAAGTATAGTATCTTACGTAATCATACTTCCATGAGAGTCATAGCTTACCTAAATCTGCAAGACTACTATTTCGACACGGCACCCTTCACAGTCCTAGTATCCATGTTGTGAAGACATGCCACAGCACGTTTCCCAACGCAGCGTCTCGCTTCTGCACAAATGCCATAGCGCCTAGAGCTGCAGTTAGTTGCAAGCAACGAAAGCCAATGTGGAACATTAATTTACATCGATAGTATACATCTACGTTATGTCCTACTCCAAAGTCAAAGACAAGCGTCATAGCTGTACCCTAAAATCTGCAATCCCATACCTGTATTTCGACAACGGGCACCTCTTCCACAGTCCATAGTATCCAATGTTAGTGATGACACTGCCCACAGCCAACGGTTTCCCTAACCAGACGAAAGTCTCACTGGCCGACTGTGTGCACAGGATGGAGCCCACAGCCGCGACTAGAGCTGCATGCTGGGAATGTTCCGCCAGTACCATGCCAATTGCCACTTCGGTCTTGAAGTATGGGTTCTTGATGACTATCACTGATTTTTCGTCTGCTGTGGCTTCGGAAAGTTGCTGTTGAATGATGCTGTAATGGAAGAGTAGGTTATAGGAAATAGTTGAAAGTTGACGGTTCTTCAAAATGCTGAATAAATTACAAAATTGACTTACATAATTCTGGACTGGATTACTCAAATATTACTAAAATTCACTGGGATATTTGGGGCTACTCATTGTTTATGTTTAAAAAACAATTACTTTGAAAAATTAAAAATTGTTGAGCTGGTTGATTTTTGGAAAAATTTTAATGTAAAGGCCTGTTTTGATTTGGCCATTTGCCTTATGTTTCCAGGTAACGAAAATGTCCAGATGTCGTAAACATTCGCTTCATATATCATACAAGTCGATGGGTATAACAGCACTAAGTTCCTACCTCGTCAAAAGTCATCAATAATAGTCATCTATATCATAGCTGTAACAATTTTTTTAAACTCGCCAAAAAACGCCAATGAAAGGACCGGCCATTATATCATAGCTGTACCTGATTAAAAAAAAAACACCTATGGATCTTCAGTTAAATGCATTTAAAATCGTTTAGCAACGGTCAATTAGAATTTATATTTTTTTTTATTTCAATGGGCTTGTTTCAACAATTTGCCACAAAAAACAAATCAACTTTTAAGGGCGACATCGTACGCAGCGTCGAGACTTTAAAAAAAAAAAAAAACGTGCACTCCCACCACACGGGGTATTATTCGGGACATGAGGCATTTTTGGATGCATGGGCCGTTCATAGGTCGGCAGTTATTTTGACGATGCCCGGACCCGAATCTGGGACCTATCGCATGCAAGGCGAACGCCTTTACCGATTGGGCTTCCCAGCCCTGTCGAGTGGTCGAATATGGAGTGGAATGTTCACCACAGTTTGGGCATTTTCGGATGTAATAGGGCAAATAGAAACTGGCCATTATATCAAAGCTATTCTGGGAATTTTAACAGGGCCTATGGGAAAGCCAACTAACTCCTAGAAAGGCTTGGATAAGATCGGACTTCTTTATTTTTAAATTAACGCTGATATTAGAATGGGAGGAAAGTATAATATACTGATGGAGTGCTGATCAGTGGAGAGGGAATCAATTGGTATAAAATAAAAGTTTACATGAAAATATAATCACCGTAAGGATACACCCGTACAACGCCGGGTTTATAAAGCTAGCTTTGTTATAATTTCATAGTTGTATCTTTAAGATAACTCGTGACACATTGGAAATTGGACGCAAATTTTTTTTCTATAATAATAAGTTTTCTAAAATGATAATGGAACCTTTCAACATGTAATATTAGGTAAACATTTCTTCATAACATATTTTTAAATAGTTCTGTGGGCTATCTATTACGACAACTTGTCACTTCTGTAAACAACTACTACATTGATTGTTACGATTTCAATGCAAATTGCTTCTATCATGCAAAAACTAATCGGGTTAAGAGGGACTGTCAGTCCCATAGAGCTAATGCATTAGCTTTGAAATCACAACTTTTGCAAAAGAATTGCTTTGCCATGTTATTCCATTTTAACCAGGTATGGGAATCATCCTAAACATCCATTTAAAACAAAATTGAAAAGAAAATAATATCCGGTTATTTTATTATTAATTGATAAAGTTTTAAACTAGTGTCGCCATATGCAGTAATTTTTGGCATTTTAAAACTTCAAAAATGTATAATCAAACAACTAGATAAAATTTTCGTTTTAAATTTGTTTCATTTCGATGTTATGTTGATTCCCATAAATATGGGAAAAGGGCTAACATGGTAAAGCAATACGTCTGCGGAAGCTGTGATTGCAAAACTAATGCATTAGCTCTATGGGACTGACAGTTCCTCTTAAAGTGTCCTTATTTACAATGGATTTCATGTGTACTATATTATTAACGCCGAAATTTCAATATACATGGTTTGGCGGGATAGTATTCGTCTGAATGTTAAATTGGCGGTTTTAGTTTAAGAAAAATAGCCACTGTTTGCCATTTCTGAACTTAACAAAATTTTGCAATAAACGTTACTTATACGAATCAGAATGTATTCGCTGCTAAGACATTTTTGTAGCAGCTTTTTGTAAAAGCTGTAATAAAACGACTGTTCTAAAATAGATCAAATCAAAGTTTCCACAAAATATGTTTTATGAAAATATATCATTACAAAAAATTGTTTGGTTTGGAGTTTTATAAATATTTTCATGCAAAAAGAAATGCAAAAGTGAACCTTATCTATACAGCTATGGTATAATGACTGCTCCGTTCATTGGCGGCATTTGTCGCGAGTTTGAAAATTTAACGTAGGGTTGCTATACCTATCAAGTTTTTTGAAATATGAAGTTGAATGTTTACGCGATTTTTGCATTTCCGTTGCTTGTCTACTGAACGCAAATCGGAACAGTTAGCGTATTGTGTTCGGAATGCTATTTGGCGACTTTGGCGTTCGTGAAAAAGTAAAAAAACAGGGTTGCTGCAGCAACAAGATTGATGCAAAAATCTATTGAGTTGAACTGGAATGTTTACCAATTTAAGTACATTTTTTGCTACTTGGCTATAAAAGGAAAGTCTTCAAATCGAGACCGGCCATAATACGCTAGCAGCTCGCAAATCTCCAAACCGAGACAGGCTATTATATCAAAGCTGTTCTTCACAATCAGTTACGAAAAGAATGAAATTTCCAGAATGTTTTCTTAATAAACACTGTATCTAATTAGCTCGGTAATTTGGGGACCAACCAATCTGCTGCCCATTTTTCATAAAATGAGCTATTAACATTAAAAAAAAATTATACCATTAAGACTCTTTGCAAAAATGACGTGAAAGAAAACTTATCAATAACAATTACCCGTCTTTTAGAGAAGCGATAAGCAATTATTATCAAAATATATATAAAGTTTAACCTAACCGTTTGATAGTTAAAAAAAAAGATACTTACGTTTTATCCTCCTTGTTAACTGATAAAACAGCTGGCTGATTGCCCATTGTAAGAAATTAGATAAATAAATTTGTTGCAATCTTAAATTTCAAAACTCGCAAAAAGTCACATTCAAATGCTAAATCCAGACACAATAACTTTTAAAGGGAATATTTTGGAAAATGGATAACATTAAACGATAATTTAGACACAACCAGAAAAAACATATTTATTTTAAACTCGCGTGAAATATATTAAAATACATTTATGATGTAATTTTTTACGGATATAGGAGGTTTAATTATGACGTAAAAATGATTAAAACATACTATTAATAAACCATTATTATATAGCCCAATCCTAACTTTGTATTTGATGTTTATATACTTCAAAAAGTAAGTGTTAAGAACTGACGAAATTTAATACCGTGTCTGTCTCGGGTAAAATAAATGAATAATAAAAATGTCATTTGACTTTAGTTTTTTTTATTACCCTGAAGAAAACTTTGGTCGTCTTGTTTAAGGGGGAATGGGCGCGCTGGACCGGGGGTCTCCAAAGCAAAGTGCATCAGTGTTAATCCTATGGAGAAAAAAAATATTTTCTCTGCCACATTTCTCGGCTGTATTGAATATTTTTACAAGCGGATTTTTTATGTGATAAATGTAGCTGACTTACAGGTCCCGACCTTGAAATTGGTTCGAATATTTTTTTTAACTTTCAATAAATAATTTTACACAAAATATTCAAAGCAATTTCAAAAGTTGGGAAGATAGAGACCTGTAAGTTAACTACATTTATTATTTAAAAAAAAAACCGTTTGTAAAAATATTCAATACAGCCGGAGCGAAATGTGGCAGAGAAAATAGTTTTGGATTAACGCCCCTACGTTAATCCAACGGAAAAAAAAAATATTTATTGAGGCACATTTCTCCGGCTGTATTGAATATTTTTACAAACGGGTTTTTAAATGATAAATGCACATGGTAAATGAAATGTAAAATTCCTACGAATATTTTGTGTAAAATTATTGAACATTAAAAAAAATTGAATTAATTTCAAAAAGTGGGATTATAGAGACCTGTAAGTCAGCTACCTCGATCAATCGGGCTCATTCAACTTTACGCCGAAGCTAAGTACCTGCCCAAAACCCGTACAGACAACTATCACGAGGTTGCAGGCATTGGCTATTGATCGCTAGATTGTCAGTTCTCAAAACGCCAAATGTAATCGCAATCAATTCTGTTCAGTTGGTCCGTGCCATAGAAGTCTGTGCCAATAATAAATATTAATTTTTAATAATAATAGTTTAGTTGTTGCATTATGAAGTGTATGCATTTTGAAGAAAATAAATATACAAAATACAATAAATATACAAAATTCATCAACAAATTTCGAATCACAAACAACCTGTTACATAGCCCATGCGTAATATTGGGTTATTGGCGTATTTTTCCAATATCTACATTTGGCGCAATGTTTAAAGAAACCTTTTTCCTGTGTTTTTTTATGCTGCGAGTTTTGGGCAGGTATTTAGTCACTCCGTCAACTTTAAGGTACCATTATCTATAATAATAAAAGAAAGAGTCTGTGTGTGTGTGTGTGTGTGTGTGTGTGTGTGTCTGTGTGTTTGTATTC
Organism: Oedothorax gibbosus; assembly: GCA_019343175.1. NCBI lineage: Eukaryota > Metazoa > Arthropoda > Arachnida > Araneae > Linyphiidae > Oedothorax > Oedothorax gibbosus. The sequence goes on along the minus strand of JAFNEN010000445.1, from coordinate 745,418 downwards.
GGATCGTAAAAGACCTACTTATACTGCCCTCAGAAATTCGAAATTTTAAAGATAGATTCCCTTTAATACTAACGTGTGCACCTGAGGCTTAGTTTTTTCATATTTGTTCCATTTTTAGAGAAAATTCGAATTTTCTGAAAAAAATACACCACTTTCGCTCAAATCCGATAATTTTTTTCTCTTTCCTGATGCCATCGGCAGAAAAAATTAAATAAAACTTTTAATGAAAACAATTAAAATTCAAAATGTTTATTTTATTCTTTTGCCATTACTTTCAGAAACTAAATTCATTATTTGAAAAATAATTGACATGTTTCAAGTGACGTAATTCCGCCAATCTTCATTTCCGGATTTTATTGTGGGTTTATTTGATGATTTTTTCATTGATTTTTCTGTTGACTGCATGTATGCATATTTAAGCAATAAATGTATAGTTAAGCTATTACTGAACTATGATGGTTAATAAAGACCATCGCACTAGAGCTATTAGTGTTTTATGTCTTTATTTTTTCGCCAAATACGTTGCCAAACTCGCCAAATTATTAACTAAAATTCGCCAAATTCGAAGGTCATTGTGTTAGAGCTGTATAATGGGTGTGGGTAGCTATATCTATTTTCTCGCCAAATTATTTCCCAAAACGCGCCAAATGAGCTAAAAGGTTTTATGTATTTATGAGGGAATTGTGATGACATTTATGAGGGCATTTTATAGCGTATTTTTCATTTTAGAATTTTAAGGTAATGAAACGGGATTTTATAATTTATAACGAGCGGAAACAATAACAAGTTTATGATCTTATAGCAGGTTATATGGTACACATATTTGGAATCTATTTGATATTTTTTTATTCCGTGCGAAGAACGGGTATAAATTTGCTAGTACTAATATATACAGCAACCCTCTCCTACATATCCAGCCAAGGATATCATGACGGGTTTCCCAGAACAGAAATTATAATCATAACCTTTAATTTATTCAGATGGATTAAAAAAATACTTAAAAATTCATAAATCAAACTTATACAATGAAATATATTTTTTTTAGTTCAGTTTGGAATCTTCTTAATAAGTCTACCGAAATTCAAAAGTGTAGCTATATTTAAAAAATAAGTTATTCCACTTTTTATACGGAAAGGTAGGATAAAAATGCAAACGAATGAAAACTTTAAACGTGTTTTTCTCGGTGTTCATTTTTCCTCGATGACAAGGTTTTCAAAACGCTAAGGCTTTTTAAATTATTTATAAAAGTCTAAGGAATTTTGTATGCAGTCTGTCAAATATGTTGACATTAAGAATTGGTATTAAAATTGTTTTAAAAAGTAATACTTTTTTTATAAAAAAGTACTAAATTCGAAATTTTCCAAATATGCTAAAAAAATTGGTTTCTAGATAAATATTTTGTATGAAACAACTACTGAATATAAATCAAATTTGGATACCAATTCTTATGTAAAACAGTTTAAAGTACATGAGGAAAAAAATGGGTTAAAATATTTGTATTTAAAAAAGCCTTAGCATTTTAAAAAAGTTCAAAAAAAATTTTATTTTTTTAAATAACTTAAAAATTAAAATAGTTTTTAAATTTTTTTGTCATATATTGTTTTTAAATATAGGTTGAACTAATAAAACACCAATTTTATAGTGAATATGTCAAAATTAAAAAAAGTGAAAGTGGTACCGTGTCCCCTTAAGTTTACGTAATATTAGCTATTCAAATAACTACATTTTAATTCATAAGATGGCGCCACTATTATAATTATGTGTTTAAATATCAGTTTAAAAGCCAATTGACCGCGCAGGCTTAGCTATGTGGTTACTTCGACTGTTACCGTAAATAACTCACTCGTTACCCGACCTCAAGCGCTGTCCTGCGTTTTGTTTTGGTTGTAAATAATATGCAAACCAATTACGATTACTTTTTTTAAAAAAATGCAATTAAATTTCTTTATTTAATAATATAATTTTATTTTATTTACATGTACTACTTTTGGCTAAACTCATCGTGGGTTCGAATCTCCGCAAAACTTGTTATGCTAATAGGTTTTTCAATATTTTTAAAAATAGGTATATTAAAATAAATTTATTTAAATTTTTGTTGTGTATGTTTTGTTTATTGCAAAATTATTATTATTATGAAGCATGTTACTTCTTTTAAAAGTTTTCACCAATTCTTGCTTTTCAAAATTTTCATCACTTTAAAAAAAATCCCTTTTATATCTAAAATTCATTTTATTATTATCAGAATAATTTATTTACTACAGTATTACAATAGGTCCTTTTTATTTAATATTTTATTACCATTTAACTGTTTTTATTTAAAAAAAACTATGTGGACAAAATATTAGAAACAATGGAATAATAATATATTTTTATAACAACGTGCAAAAAAGTTCACTTTTTTTATATCATATTCATTCATAAATCCTTGTGAAATTGACACTTTACGTGCTTACGTCACAGACAGTGCCGAAAGTAGTACTTTTAGAACTAGTGTGGTAAAGTAAATAAGAGTATCTGATTGGTAGAAAAACGAAATGATGTCATGAATATCTCCATGGAAACTAAATGATGTCATGAAACTCACTTATTTCTATTGGTTCATTACTTTTGCATTTTCTAATATCTCCATAGAAGCTACAAGTACTACAAAAATTATTAAATACTATTTTATTTCAAAATATTAAATTATTTTACAACTTTTCTTTTACTACTTTGCATTTTCGAATATCGCCATGGAAACTAAATGATGTCATGAAAATCACTCATTGGTAGAAATACTTTTTTGCACGTTATTATAAAAAATATTGTAAGCAAGCACGTGCCAAATAATACTTAATTAAGCTCTTGCCATTATTTTACTCGTTCTACGGTCTCGTGAAATAAAAGCCACTCGCTTAATAAAGTATTATTTTCGGCAATAGTTGCTTAAATAACTATTTAGAGTCCTCCGATTTTTTTTTTTAGTCTGCTTTCCTTTTTTAAAAATTTTTTCTTAAAAATTGAAATTAGGTATTGAGATGCCGGAGATGTCCTTTTATCCGTCAGGACCCACCGTTCAAAATCGGTTCTATCCGTCAGATCTTAATTTGTTTAATTGTTAGAAAGATATGACATCATAGATTTATCTCTTATGCTTTTTGTCCGTTCCGATATTTTCAGAATATTTATTAATAATAAAGCATATAAATACTCAAAATTGGATTAATAAATGAAGAAATGTTGCATTATGTGTTTACAAAGAAAGTGGTAAGACATTTTTTTTTTAAATAAAATGCTCATTAGTTTTAATTTAGAAACTAACCAGCTTTTTATATACAAAAATTAAACGCCTTACCACTTTCTAAGTAAACTAATAATGGACAATCTAAGAATCACATTATCCTATTTTTTATGCGGTCAATTCAAACTTATTTATATGTATAATACATTTTTTTCATAAAAGTATCAATTTATAATAAAGTTTCTCAAGCAATTTAAATGAATAAAAATTAAATTTCAATGCTAATTAAATAAGACAGACTGGTGGACTTCCTTATGTGCAGACAGAAAGACAAAAAGTATAACATATAGGTCTTTGACGTCATAACATTCTAATAAAATAAAAAAGAAATGAATTTTAAAGGTCGGCGGACAGAACCGAGTTTGGAAGGTGGATATACGGATGGACAAACGGGCATTTTACAGCATGTCATCATCAACTTTCTATTTTTTTTTAATTCTTTCAAATAAAAAAAAAATTGAAAGTAGGTTAGCAATAGATTATTCCGTCATAAAAAAAAATTGGTACCATTTTTTACATTTTTTATAGTATTTTGAGACACGAAAAATATATTTAAATTTCAGTTAAAAGCATTTATATTAATTGTTTAACTTGAGTGGATCGGTCCTTATTCATTTACTACAATATTTTGAAAAGAATACAATTTAAAAAAAAAAAAAGAATTAGTCTATAGTGTTTAAGCTATCGTCCTACTTTGAGATGTTAGTATTTTCATGTATTATTTCGGTAATTTAACTTACGATCTTAATTCTGTAGATGGCGCCACAATTTGAATTAATTGTTTAAATAAAATTGTAATACGGATATAATCGCACAGGCTTAGCTGTGTGGTTACTTCGAAAGTTACTTTCACTAACTCCCTTGACCAAAAGCGCTGTCCTTTGTTCTTTTGCAAATTGTTTGCAATTCCAAAACAATTATTCTATTTTAAAATTGTTCTTTGAACTTGTTATACATTTTTAAACAAATAGGAGAAAAAAATAAAAAGATTTATCATTTAAGTGTAATCTCTTCGTAGGTTCGAGTCCTCGAAAATGAAATATACGTTTTCACATGAAATTTATTATTATATTTGAATTTAGTAAAAAATAATTAGATACGTTCTTAAATAGAAAAACTAGTTTTAAGAAATATAAATTTATTTTTAAATATTAACTTAATGTCAATTTTCGAAAATTATTATATATCACATATTTATCTTTTAATCAAATTAAAAGAAAATATAAATTCAATACTAAATATTGATCGTACGAAATTGGAATACGAACTATGGCAGTTTAGTGTATAATGAAAATATAGTTTTTTTTTTTAAGAAACAGAACGGATAAACTTAATTTTATTTATGTATTCGCTTCAAAATATTTAATAAAATGACGATATTTTTCAATACATTTTACTTAATATGTTTCTAAGAGTGGACATAATTAATAAACCGATATACTTATAAATATATTACAAAGCAAACAAATCTGAATATTATATGTATTATCCAGTTCAATAGATGGCGCCATGACTGGTGGTCGTAAAATTATATTGTACCAGATCCGTTTTTGAATATTTTTAGTGTATGTGTTTTAACGAAATATTTCCTGAAATTTTCATTTGTTGGAAAGCGGGTTGTGGATTCCAATCTGCAAAGTAGTAAATTCAATTTAATGTGTTGTTATTAAATTTTGATGATTTTCTTTAAGGATTAGAAATTTAAGGACATTTTCTAAACAAAAAGGGAGAGAAAATTTGTATGTAGATTCTTAACTATTTAAACTTATTAATAATTCGTTAGCCAATTTAGTCACACATTGTAAAATAATTCTGAAAATAGCTCACAAATAAAAATATAAATCATATAACAAATAGTCATTTAACCCATAAGCTATTTAATTTAACTACTATTTAGTTTATGTTGCCTTTCAAAAGTATATAATTCGAAAAAGTTAACACCAATTTTTGGCTGATTAAAATGCATTTTAGTGGAATAACTTATAAATACTGGTCTCGATCAAATAAAAGCATAATGCAATTTTCAAGCTGATAATGCCAATAAAAAAATAACAAAAAATCCAATGTTCACATTTAGATTATGAATTTAGCCCTTAATTAACCGATATACATATTTCCCATTACGGAATATTGATTTTCAACAGTGAAAGGCGAAGTTATTTTTTTTTAATAAAAAAAATCATACTTTCTTTTCTAGTCCGATAGAAAAACAGGAACAGTATACTAAATACGAAAATAAGATTTTTGTGAAAATGTAAACTACGAGGCTGTTTTTTTTCAACCTCCGATGGGCTGTAACAAAAAGACGGGTCAAAATACAAAAAATATTTTTGTACCAAAAGTAATGTACAATACTGCTTATTTCTCCATATAATCACCTTGACGATTAAAGCATTTGTCATATCTGTAAACAAGCTTAGAAATACCCTCTTCATAAAATGTAGCCGCCAATGATTTGAAGGGAGTTGTGGCGGTTTCTTTGAGCTCCACGTCAACTTGGAAGCGCTACAATCCAAGCCACTATGCTTATCAATAATTCACTTATGGTAAACCTTCGAGTTTCCCTAAATAAACACTTGGTCAACTCGCTGAACAATACTGATGTTCATGAAGAAGGGGACCAAGGAAGCAAGTCTTTCGCTACAAACGGTATTGTTGACCAGCGAGTTGACCAAGTGTTTAAGGAACTTAAAGGTTCACCATAAGTGAATTATGGACAAGCAGTGGCTTGGAGGACAGAAAAAAATTGACGTAAAGCTTTCAAATTTACATTTTTAAAATGAAACCGTCACAACTCCCTCCCAATCATTGGCGGCTACATTTTATGAATAGGGTATTTCAAAGCTTGTTTACAGGTATAACAAATGCCTTAATCGCCAAGATGATTATGTGGAGATATAAGCAGAATTGTGCATTACGTTTGGTACAAAAATCTTTTTTTGTATTTTGACCCGTCTTTTTGTTACAGCCCATCGGAGGTTGAAAAAAAACAGCCCTCGTATAACTCTGAATACATTAATATAGTGTTTTTTCTATATACATGATAAAAAAATGTAAGATTTCCTAAGGTTTCGTTACACTTTTTCGAAAACATCCAATGGGTAGGTAGAAAACTTCTTATTATGCTCCTCCTTATCAACGGCTTCTTCAATTAGCATCCAAATAAAAGCTCAAAAATACATTTGAATAGACCTCTTCAACGCTGTCATTCATTCAATTGAAATCCTGTTAATGAATAAGGTCAACAACATCTTTAAAAAGAAATCCTAACAGAATAAAAGCAAACCTCTTGAATATTCAGGTGTAAATGAGTTTGGTAAAAAGTAACTTCTTATGCTTCGTAAAAGAAAGACCTCACACCAGACGCCTGTCAAGTTTGCAGAGGATAAGTTTGAGTATGTTTATTAAGGTTAGGTAGGGCTAGGGAGCCCAGTCGGTTCGCCTAGCATGCAGAAGGTCCAAAGTTCGGGTCCGGACATCGGCAAAATAACTGCCGACCGCCAAAAATGTCCGACGAATAATACCCCGTGGGGATGGAGTGCTCGTTAAATATTCTTCCAAGTCCTAACGCTGCGTACGATGTTGACCTTAACGGTTGCGTTGGGTGCCTACTCAGGTGTGGGCTCGTCACTTGATTGTGGTTCTAAAATACGACGCCCATCGCCAATAGCCCTCGTGTAGCTCTAGTGCGACGATAATTCAAACTAAACTAAATTAAGGTTAGGATGAATTTTCGTCTTGCTAGAGCTACACTAGGGGTATGGGCGACGTAATTTTGAAGCACTATCAAGTGACGAGCCGACACCTTAGTAAGCAACTTTAAAGTCGAAATCGTACTTGAAGTACTGTACTGTACTTGAAAAGTTGATTTGTGTTAACGATTTTCCAAGTGATATTAGAATTTAATGCTTGGGGAAAAGTTACCGATAAGAGCTATAATTGCTCTAATATATGGTATGTTAAATGGTTTTGAAAGAAAAAATCATCCAATTTTCTTACTTAACAGGGATTGTCAGTCCCATAGAGCTAATGCATTAGTTTTGAAATCTAAACTCCGCTGAAGTATTGCTTTGCCTTTTTTTTCCAAAATGAATAAGTATAGACCATCGTAAATGCTAACATTAACAAATATCATCTAGTTATTTAATTATATATTTTTGAAGTTTAAAAATGCCAAAAATATATAGCAGATGGCGACACTATTTTAATACTTTATCAATTAATAATTAAATAACCGGTTTTTTTTTTTTTTAATTATGTTTTAAATTAATGTTATATGATTCCCATACCTGGTGAAAATGGGCTAACATAGCAAAATATCATCTAGTTATTTAATTATATATTTTTGAAGTTTAAAAATGCCAAAAATATATATCAGATGGCGACACTATTTTAATACTTTATCAATTAATAATTAAATAACCGGATGTTTTTTTTTTTCAATTATGTTTTAAATTAATGTTATATGATTCCCATACCTGGTGAAAATGGGCTAACATAGCAAAATATCATCTAGTTATTTAATTATATATTTTTGAAGTTTAAAAATGCCAAAAATATATATCAGATGGCGACACTATTTTAATACTTTATCAATTAATAATTAAATAACCGGATGTTTTTTTTTCAATTATGTTTTAAATTAATGTTATAATGATTCACATACCTGGTGAAAAAGGGATAACATGGCAAAGCAATTATTTTGCAAAAGTTGTGATTTCAAAACTAATGCATTAGCTCCATGGGACTGTCAGTCCCTCTTAAAGAAGATTCACGCTTCAGTTTTATTGAAAATCGAAAATCGATTTTCACTTTGTTATGCAGTAAGAGGCATGTGTAATACATTTACAAAACTTGGAGACATTTAATAAGGTCACATATGGAGAAAATGACGCTATTAATTTGACTGAAATGATGCGAATACTAAATCTGTTTATTGAAAATATTCTCTGAAATATTTATAAACATTCTGTAAAACAATGATGTTGTTTTAGATGATGTAACTCTCCTGTTTCCATTTTTGCAATTCCTGCAATTTCATTGATTTTTTTTTATATCTCAGTCACAAAATGAGCGTTTATTTCTTCTGCTGTTTTCAATTTAGATTTCTTTTACGCGCAACTTGTTTTTATTCTGCTCTCTATTAAACTTTATTGGTTTTTAATTCTATTAAATTTATTGTTGGTGTTACTAATGCCACTTGGGAAACCCAAGCTCTTTCCGCCGAGCGGGAAAGGAATAAGGCGAATGGGTGCGGTTCCTGAGGAGAGATGCCCGTGTAGAGACTGCAGGAATCCGACTTGGCATCGTGCTGACAGATGCTGCCATCTATCGCCACCTACGCAATTTAGACATGTCCCTTAAGGGGAGGGAAATAGTCTCCAGGGACCTGTACCCGTGGGGAACTGCGCCATGACCGCCCACAGGACTTTCGGACCCACAGATTTAACGAGCACGTACTCATATACTCGGTGGGTCTTCAGTGGTATCGGGACTCGATCGTAAGACCTTCCGATTCCGAGAACGAGGCCGGCTATCCACGGCCCAAATTTCAAGTATGCAAAGCATTACCAAAACGTCAGTGTTGTTGGAGAACTTTGGCTTAGCCGATATTCTGTCTTATACCGAAAATATAAGTAAAATTGGGGGGACAACAATTAAACGTGATTCACGAATAGAGAAAAGCTTTATTTTTACTGAAAGAAAAATGTTACAGAACATTCGCTTCAGTAAAGTAAAAAACAATATACAAGGTGTCCGTAAAAGAATGTCCGAGTTTCAAATTGTGACCTGACATCACGCCTTGTGATTTCTTCCTTTGGGGCTTCGTAAAAGATCGGGTCTACGTTCCACCCCTACCCCCACGATTTACCATCTTGAAAGGTAGAATTGCACAGACTTCCATTACTCCGGACTTGCTGCAGACAGTATGGGAAGAATTGCATTTTCGTTTGGATGTGTGCCGTGTCACTAAAGGCGCACACATTGAGCACTTATAGGAAACACTAGGCTAGTTTTACTTCAATGCCATGCATAATTTGTTATCTATAATAATAAAAGAAAGAGTCTGTGTGTCTGTCTGTTTGTCCTCGGATCGTAAAAGACCTACTTATACTGCCCTCAGAAATTCTAAATTTTAAAGATAGATTCCCTTTAATATGAACGTGTGCACCTGAGGCTTAGATTTTTCATATTTGTTCCATTTTTAAAGAAAATTTTAATTTTCTGAAAAAAATACACCACTTTCGCTCAAATCCGATCATTTTTTCCCTTTCCTGATGCCATCGGCTGAAAAAATTAAATAAAACTTTTAACGAAAACATTTAAAATTCAAAATGCATATTTTATTCTTTTGCCATTACTTTCAGAAACTAAATTCATTATTTGAAAAATAATTGACATGTTTCAAGTGACGTAATTCCGCCAGTCTTCATTCCCGGATTTTATTGTGGGTTTATTAAATGATTTTTTCATTGATTTTTCTGTTTACTGCATGTATGCATATTTAAGCAATAAGTGTATAGTTAAGCTATTACTGAACTATGATGGTAAATAAAGGCCATCGCACTAGAGCTATTAGTGTTTTATGTCTTTATTTTTTCGCCAAATACGTTGCCAAACTCGCCAAATTATTAACTAAAATTTGCTAAATAGGCAATTTCTTTTTTAAATAATTTATAAGCTGGTCGGTTGTTCGAAGGTCATTGTGTTAGAGCTGTATAATGGGTGTGAGTAGCTATATCTATTTTCTCGCCAAATTATTTCCCAAAATGCGCCAAATGAGCTAAAAGGTTTTATGTATTTATGAGGCAATTGTGATGACATTTATGAGTGCATTTTATAGCGTATTTTTCATTTTGGAATTTTAAGCCAATGAAACGGGATTTTATACTTTATAACGAGCGGGAACAATAACATAAGTTTATGATCCTATAACAGGTTATATGGTACACATTTTGGAACGATTTGATATTTTTTTAATCCGTGCGAAGAACGGGTATAAATTTGCTAGTATTTAGTATAAAATAAACTCCTGTAATATACCATTAAAACTCGGACATTCTTTTACGGACACCCTGTATTGTGTTGTTCAAAACAAATGTAATTCCAGAAGGACCAAAAATGAAAACAATACCGCTAGAACTGTTGTTACTCACGACGCGAAACTTGCCGAATAAATAAAACCAATTAATTTATTTGTTTTGACGTTTCCTTAAAATAATTAAACGTCGACTTTCATTTGAAACAGGTATGTCACCCGAAACATTTATAAAAAAGAAGCCTAATAATAAACACAAAGTAGCCATAAAAATAACATTACATAGCCCTTGGCAAGATCAATATAACGCTTTGAATGCGGAAAAGTGGCATTTCAGCAATGTTAACTTTATGGGAGATACGTTACTTTGCATACAGTGATATGTTTTTATTATTTTTTCCTTATTTCAAGAGGAGAAACTTAGATTGAACCAATTTAGCTTTCAAAACAAGAGTAAAGTACCAAATTGTTCAGGTTTACTTAATTGTATTGGTTTGAATGGTTTGGGTTATGAAGAGGCAGAAAAATTTAAATATTTCTTTTAAATCTTTAGGATTTTTTACAATTTGTTTAAAAATATATATATTTAACATTGTTGATACTTATATTTCAGCATCTTTAAGTATATAAAAAAGTTCCAATAAGAAGTGATTAGTACCAGTAGTGATACAAAAAAAGTAAAAACAAAAAAGTAATACATCTAAAATTTGCCTGGATGAAGGATTATGGAGATAGTAAGTCGTAAAAAAACAGCATAGCAAAAAAAATACACTTGCGCCATATTAGCGTAGTATTCAGCTAATCGTTTTTCTTTTCTGAGCAACGTAATAACAACTGTGCTAGGAAAAAAAATAATTAAGTAAAACGTCCGAGATAAATAGTTACCAACAAGAAGAAATCTTGTACTGGTCTCTACTTTGCGGAAATTTTACACAGCTCTGAACCACATCCGACTCAACTCATAAACCAAAGAAGTCTCACTGTCACACTATCCGTCCGGTTCAAATTGTTGGCTGTTCCAAAAGCGACGAACGGAAGTGTTTTCGGAACCTGAAAAGTTATAGTCAGACGTGTGCACGAATAGGTTTTAAACTGTTTGGAAAACAACTCAAACCGGACGGACAGCGCGACGTCATGAAGATCTTCTGTAGTGTTAAAGTTGAATTGGCCATGCCCGAACACTTCTAGTTCAACTAACATTTTAAATCACAACTACAAATGTAATCATCCCACATAAATTTTATTCACCCAAAATGTCAGTTACCATGATTGTCATACTCACCTATAAAAAATGTCAGATTTCTTGAAGCAATTGACTAGTGATGACTCAATATGTTCGACGTCTTGAAGAGGACCCAGAAACGTCAATTGAGAATGCTGCCGTGAGCAGGTGAACTGCAGTAACCACAATAATGAACTGGACCACTTTAGCTCGCAAATATAATCAGCCTTACAGTATAGTTCCTTATAGGTTACAGTTATTGCTTGCTTGCAACAATGGTCCAAGTCATTAGTTTAGATACTGCAGTTTACCTGCCTATGGGCCAGAATACGCGTAGTATGCATTCGATACATTGTCGGGTTATTTGGTGGGAAATCAGTATGTTGTTCTAAATAAATGCCACTCTTGATCTAAATTAAAATTAGGTGTTGATGTGAAATATCTTTGATGAAGGATTAGAGAGTGGAGTTGTTACTTTGTTGAGTATTTAACCATTACCAAATAAGAATATTTGGTTAGTTTTATTAAGGTTGGGTGGTTCTTTTATAGTTAGTTTGTGGGATTTTAAAGGTGTAGTTAAAAAGGTGTTTTCAAAAATATCAGACGTGCTCTTTTTTTTTTTAAAATCTGTAACTGCAATGGAACCGTTAAAACTATACTGGTGTTTAGTATCAATGGAAATTGATCTAAATTAAAATGAGGTGTTGGTGTGAAGTGTCCTTGATGAAGGATTAAAGAGTGGGGTTTGTAACTTTGTTGAGTATTTAACCATTACCAAATAAGAATATTTGGTTAGTTTTATTTAGGTTGAGTGGTTTTTTTTAAAGTTAGTTTCTGGACTTTAAAGAAGGTGTAGTTAAAGAGTTTTGTTTAAAAAATAAAAGAAATGCATTTTAATTTTTTTTTTTGCAATCGCAATGAAACAGTTAAGACTAATCGCCTTTAGTTTCAAAGAAAAAGTCTTTAGTTTTTCAGTAAATTACTCAAAATTGAATGAATATTGAATAATGATAAAGATAATTAAAAATTGTAAGCACGCAATTCAATTATGACAAATATTTGACTAAAAAGCTACATTGCAATTAAGCACTAAGCATTTGTTTTTTTACTATACCAGTATTCAAATTCAGCGTCTTTTTCACACATAAAGCAGCCTCAACTATAGTCAAAACATAACAAACTATGAAATTGAAATGTGTATTGAAATTGGGTAAATATGAAATTGAAATGTGTAATTCACTTCTGGCCGCAGGATAAAAGAAATGGCCAAAACTGTTGTAATTTTGTAACTGCAAAAGATATCAATTGAAAAGTGTGTGTGGTTAGAAAATCTAATAAACGGCTATACCAATATATACGTCTCTAAGTCCTTTTGTTTAATTTTTTATATCATTGTCTAGACATATAATGTTACATTTTATGGCCTACATTGTACACTGTTAAAAATTTGGTGCTAGGTTTCACCGTGATATTGGTTGGTTTCACCATGATATTGGTTCCTAGTAGCTGCAACGGCTGAATGGTGAAATGTTTCACCTTTTTTTCGGTGTTTGGTTGAACCATTTTTCTGGATTTTGAAACAAAAACCTGAGAAATGGTTCAACCGAATACCAAAAATATGGTGGAACGTTTCACCATTCAGCCGTTGCAGCTACTAGGAACCAATATCATGGTGAAACCAAGCACAAAATTTTTAACAGTGTATTAGTATGATACATCAAGGGTAATAGTCTTCTATACAATAAAATAGTAACTGACGAACATTCAATTAAAAATTCGATGCATATATACATGATTCTAACACATTAATTCTATTGACTTGTATCTCTTTCTAGGCCAATAACAATAAATATGATTGCGCAATTAAATTTGAATTCTCACTTGCTAATTACCATGAAAAGATACATTGTTTATTATTCTCCTATATGGTTCATGTACACATTGTTTCTGTACTAAAGTTATAGCGAATTCATAGCAAATGATTTTAGGGAACAGCTATGATATAATAGATCTGGATTTCGATCTCGATTAGCGAACAAAAATGCCTAAATGTGTAAATAATCCACTTCACATTTCATACAACTCGATAGGTATAAAAATTCTACCTTTGAATCAATCATAAGAACCGTAATGTGTTTAAAATCGTTTAGCTTACATTACGGTATATTGAATCGGTTTCTTCAACTTTTTTAAAGTTTTAAATTGTTTTCTGAAAAATTTGTTCTGAATTACGTCGGTTGGTAGACATATATTTTCAGGCTTGTGTGCTTGGTCACAAAGACCCGCTTATAAGCCATCGACAAGAAGGACGGACACGACATACAAGACAGATGCTGCCGCCATCTATCGCCACCTCCACAATTTAGACATGTCCCTGAAGGGGAGGGAAATAGTCTCCAGGGACCTGTACCCGTGGTAAACTGCGCAATGACCGACCACAGGACTTTCGGACTCAACAGATTTAACGAGCACGTACTCCGCATATACTCGTTAGGTCTTCAGTGGTACCGGGACTCGATCGCGGGATCTTCCGATCTCGAGACGCTGACCACTAGGCTCCCCGCCTGAATTACGTCTTTTGTGGGACAAGTTATAGTCAACAACATTGCATTCATTACCTTCAATTTGTCAAGATATTTGGTGTCCTGGTTAATATGATGCTGTCCTTTGTACTCAATGGTGGCGGGATCGAATCACGCCTGGCCCGAAACCTTTTCTTCAATTTGAAAAGTACGAATATTTTACAGGGAAAAAACATATTTTAATTGAATTTTCCCATATTTAATGCAAAAGGCACTCGTATTTTGCTGAAAACACGGTTGCCCAAAAAAATAAATTTGAGTTTTTTTTTACAGGGTAGAATTTAAAGAAGTTAATGCTGTGTTTGGTGAATTTTCTTACTGGTAACGAAGTGATTCTAAGTGATACATATAGTCCTAAATCTACTTGATAAAAAAAACTATGAAGCACCTAACTAAAAGTCCTTCTTCTTATCTGTTTATCTCCGTATGAAGCAATAACCATAAATCAGGTTTTAAAACTACTTCATATTCCACTGTTGATAATTACTCCGAAAAGATACATTGCCTATTATTCCAAGATACAATGTTTCTACATTGAAGTTGAAGTATATTTTCGTGACTTATAACTCAACTCAAATTTTTTAAATGATTTTATATCCATCTTTGTTGTCAAATAGATTCAAATCTTGATGAACCAAAATAATTAAACATTCATTATTTGGCACTTTTCATTTTTTGAAACCTACATACCTGATTTATAGAAGTAATATCAACGAACTGTGTGATTTATTTGACGTCAACAGTATATTTTTGAGGGGACAAAGTTCAAATATAAATTATACAAATAAGTTTTTGGTCTAGATTTTTTTAAAATTAGGGTGTCATTTCATTACCTTTATGAAAGTTTTAATAATTTATTGCTAATTTGTAGTTGATCTTATTTGTGAATAGGTTGGAACATAATTGCATATTGTCTAAAACTAGTTTTGAGTCTGTTTCTAATTATTTGATTTTCTTAAATCGTTTTTGCAAACTAGCACCCTGGATCTTTTTATGAAAAAATGTTCCTATTTTGAAGACAAAACCAGTAGGTTTGTAACAGAATCTGTCACTTAACCCGCTTCCACACACAACAGTTGTGTTTAACAGGTAAAAAGGCGCCAAACAGAGCATTAATTCTATAATAAACATTTACATGCTAAATTTGGCTAGTTTCATTTATTTTATTTCCAAAATTCAATAATTATTACTTATCGTTTGCAAAAATTAATTTATATTTCAAAGAATAAATATGTAATATTCCCTCGCTTTTAAATAGAAGGAAAATATTTTATATTAACATACAAAGAATCTCGTAGTTAAATATATTTGACGTCATTTCAAACTGATCGATGTCGCAAAAATAAATTTATTTTAATTTATTGTCGAAAAGAATTAAAGTTTCTCGAGCGATTGTTGCGAATGGCAATGGTGATTTAATTCTAATAAAAATGGTTTCCTATGCTTTTTAAATGAACATTCAATTTTGCAGATTTTTAAATAATTGAAGTACTTCGAATTCGAATTCTTCTCTGAAATTTTCAAGTATTCTAATTTCGATGCGCTGAATTTTTTGACGCATTACACTTGTCCGTAGCATTTGTAGTTTGTACTATGAAAGTGGGTGACGGACCGACGGACAGACAGACAGACTGAACGATTATAATACCTTCCACGTTTTACGTTATAAACGTAGTGTGGAAGCTAAAAGCATAATTTTAAATGGAAAACTTTTATTTTTTAAATTTGAACACTGACACCTTGTAAATCATTAACTTGAAAACTTTTCGTCACAAAAAAAATCATATTTTCAAGCTAATGTAAGCATGATTATACAAGTTGAAAGAATTGGTTCACAAACTTTTGACAGTGTGTAGAGTAGAATCAGTGATTCTGGATGACTCTGACAGTCGAAATTAGGCTTGTCACGATACGCTAATAAAAAGATAACCTTACTAACTGAACAAACTTAAATGATATTTAATCTCTTTGATTGGCACATTCACTTCACTCAAATCTGGTTGTATCTGACAGACAAACTCACCGAAAGCTTACTTCAAATCAGAAAGGGGATACAAAATCAACTTCATATAAGTTCACACAATCTATATCTTCAAGTTCTCAATAAATTTCTGAGTTATCTTGAAATAAAATGTATTGGCAGGGTGTAATTTCCTTATTGGAATTGAAATGACTTGAAGTCATTCTGCTACAGTCTGAACACTTTATATTTTCGACATTAGATTATATTGTACGTCTACAAGTAAAAGTAGCGCATGTCCCATTGAATTAAAGAGGCGGAATCGTCTTTTTTCTATGTGCAGTGCAATGCTCTCTCTGGTTGTAATTTGGTTTTCATACATTTAAAAATAATGCTTTCAATAAAAATTACGTGAAAATTTTGATTGACATCGTTGTTAAAGTTTCTGGCATTTGGTTTTTAGGATATTTATAGGAAGTTATTTAAATAAGAAAAAGATACATTGCGTCAAAAGTAATCATATAATTTTTGAAAATGAAGCTATTTTAAAGTCAGATATAGTTTTAATATTGGCGTTGTTCACCAAGTGATGAAAAAAGGTGATGTTAACATGATGAGATGACTGATAAGTTAATATCAGGTTAGAAATGGTGTGATTTCTATTCAAAAACCTTTTTAACCGTCAACAACGTCAAACTTGATTTGAGTGCAAACCTACACTCTTAAAACAATTGAGCGGTTTTAACTCAGTCAGAGTTAATTTCCACTCCTTTTCGTGCCGAAAATGCACTTCCCCTATAGGAGTGGATTTCACTCTTTTTGCGGAGTGGGTAAAAGAAATAAAAGAAAACAATATACGTCCTACACTCTTAAAACGAGCGGTTTTAACTAAGTCTGAGTTAATTTCCACTCCTTTCCGGTGCCGAAAATGCAAGAGTGGATTTGACTCTTTTGTTTTAAGAGTGTACTGTTCAGAATTAATAACTACAGAAAGCTGCAGAGCTAAATAGACTTCAGAACATGGATATATTATTTATCTATCGGTTAGTATACCTTTTTGACCCTGCTGTCAGATTTTGGTGTTAACTTACTCTATGAACAGGTGGACGCCTAGCTGCTCCTAGCTTTATGGAAACAGTAGCTTACAACTTTTGTTGTGTGAATAAAGAATAAATCAGAAAAACCTGTTCACTTGCATGATTCACAAATGTTCAATTAACATTAAGATAGCATTAAGCAATGACATTAAGATACTCCAAAATTTTTTCAAAAATGACATTTCAATGTTTTTAGTGTTCCTTAAACTATGCCATCTTAGCTTTACAACGATATCTTAAAATAAAACTTTCAGTAGTGATATTTAATAATTAAAAGTTTAGAACAAATTTCATAACTCTAAACAACAGCGATTTTAATCAGTCTGAGTTAATTCCTCCTTCGTGCAAATCATCTCTATAGGTGAATTTCACTCTTTTCGAGTGGTAAAATAAAAAAACAATCTGCGTCTCCTCTTAACGACGTTAACAGTCTGATATTCCTCTTCGGTGTCGAAATGCACTTCCTTAGAGTGATTCACTCTTGTTAAGTGTAGGTAAGAAACCACTATTGGTTACTTTAAACTCTTATATCTCAAAACTTACTTTTTCAATGTTTGTATACCTTTTTCTTAGAATCTATTATGCGTATCAACCTGAAAGTTTTATACGTGTTTAAGAAGTTGGTTTCTAAAATCCGCTGGAGGGATTTGAGTATAACTATCTACCTTTTTTTGGCTTTTTAATATTGTTGATGTTTTTTAGGTCAAAAATTTGTATAGTTTCACTTAAAAATTTATAATTTGAAAACTAAACAAAATGTTTAAAAATGCCTCCAGTAAAGTATAGTTGAACATTCATTTAATAACTAGTAAACATTTCATTAAAATGTATCAAATAGATTCTGAGAAAAAGGTACATAAAAAAGGCCATTTTAACATGGGCTTCAATGGAGGGCTCCGGTGCCCCTTAATAACTATTTAAAATATCATTTTGTTATAAGGTTTCTAGATTAAATTGCATAAATTTTTTGATCCATATTACTCCGTAAAACAGTTGGCAGCAAGTACCCCCCCCCCCTTTTATGAAGTAAATTTAGACTGCTAAATAGGACTATTCTTATTTGTCTATTCCATACATTTGATGCAATGTTACTCCACACAGTTGATGAAATAATGTTACACCAAAAAATATTAGCGATTTCTTAATTGAGTAACGTCAGTCCATAAATTTGGTGGAATGTTATTCCATAAAACTGGAGGCACAGCTAGGCCGACACCTGTTTCATAGAGTAACGTTACACAACGCATTTTTACAGTGTGACATACTGCTAGCAGATTGTGGAGGAAAATTTTAACTAAAGATATTCCGAGTACACTCTTAAAACAAACGAGGGGTTTTAACTCAGTCTGAGTTAATTTCCACTCCTTTCCGTGCCGAAAATGCACTTCTCCTATAGGAGTGGATTTCACTCTTTTGTTTTAAGAGTGCCGAGAAGTGGTGATCGTTAAATCTATTGTGTTCCGATTGCTTTGACTTTGGGTATGTTTTAAAGTTGTGACTGTTTCTAACTGAGGTGTAGACCTCGTCACTCAACTGTGGTTTTGAATTATGAAGTGTTGTAAGAAAGCTATATTTATACAAACAAAAATAAGCTTCAACACGCGCTTTCGAAATAAGCTGCAAGATCAGCTGCAAAAAATTGCTAATAGAACGGCATTTGTTACAGTTGCTTTTAAAGTTGTTTTTTTACACCACACACACAAACCATTAGCTAAGTCGTCCAAAATGGAACGACCGCGCCTTTGGTGAAGTCACAGTTACGTCAAACATTATCCAACAATGTCAAACATTGTCCAACAATGTCAAACATTGTCGAACAATGTCAAACATTGTCCAACAATGTCAAACATTGTCCAACAATGTCAAACATTGTCCAACAATGTCAAACATTGTCCAACAATGTCAAACATTGTCCAACAATGTCAAACATTGTCCAACAATGTCAAACATTGTCCACCCCGTTCTAATCTTTCATTATGAAAAAATCTGATAAGAGTTGACTGAACATAAACAGAATGTTCCAATATCAGCAGGTCCCCTGATTTTTCTACTGAAATGCAGAAAAAAGTATGTATTCTCCAAACATACGCTTGCTCGAATTGAGTACACATTTCACCAGATTTCTTTATGAGGAAAAACAAAGGCATGTTCTTTTTCACAAACAACTTCATCGTAGTTCTAAAGGTCTGCAGAAGATAGATTTTAATTGCTCATATCACAGTGTCAGGTAGCCAAAACGTGTTCATCAATTTACTAAGCATACAATAAGCCATTAATTTTTTTACAATCCCGTAGGACCTTCCATTTATTTACGAATGCATATTCATTCTTCAAAATAACATTGTCTCGTCGTGTGAAAAAAGCATCTTAAACATCGTTGATGTCTTCTGGAAACGTATTTATCGCCTATCAATAAGTTCAAACTGTCGAACTCAATCGATTCAAAGCTCAATGCGGCATCCGCTTTTTATTGTTATTTGCACCGTTTAGACTTTGCAAAAAAATAAGTGGTTAGCTTTTGAAATGCGGTAAACAAGTAGGGAAGTCTCACCATTCAATACTAAAAGGTATAACAATTCGATGTTTATTGCAATTTCGTAACGTGAAACACAATCCTATTGATGGAAATGGTCCAATATTCTTCAGTGATTGATGAAGGCTATGGATGAAGATGAAGGATAGTTGATCGTGGGAATTGTTTGGATTGTTTTTATGGATTCATTTGTGGAATTGGTGTTAATAGTAGATTCATTTATACCAAATAGAATAAGGTAATTGCAGATAGTCTATAGTCCTGAACGACCAACTAGAAAACAAGCCCACCAACGGAATTTCGAAACGGTGTTAGGTAGGCCATGGTATGGGATCTCTACTGTCAAACATTTTGCAAAGTCTAGAAAACAAACAAGTAGGTTTGTTACAGAATCTGTCCCTTAAACCACTTCCACACAATATTTGTGCTCAACAAAAAACTCACTAATTATACACATCAAAAGAAAATTCGCCAAACAGGGTCTTTAGCTAATAATTTATTTCAAATTCAAAATTTTAAACGCCAAAATTAACTAGTTTCATTAATCTTCATTCGCAAATTTATAATTACTCATTATCGTTTGCTAAATTTGTTTGAAATTCGAAGAATAATGATGCATTTTTTTAATAAATATCTTTTAGTCGCCACAATTTCCCATGTTCATTAACTTTCTTTCGAAAAAGAGAAGAATAAATAATTAGTAAAATTGATGCTTAAAAATAAAAGTAAACTTTTGCATAATTTATTCAAAGTTAGAATTCGCTATGCATCTTTTCTCATACATATAAAATGAACCATCGAAAGAACTCTATTGTGATATGATATCAATTAAAACTGAATCATATTAAATAAATATTTTTTCAAGAGTTTTATTTTTATTTTAAATAAATTTTCTCGTACGTTTGACAAACTGGCAACAGTGAAAATATTGAATGAAAATGGAATTTGCATGTTATTTCAATGTAGATTAAATTTTTAGTTATTTAAGTTTTAATTATACTTCTAATTTGAATTTTTTAATGAAATTTGGGACATAACCTAGTCTGAGTTTTTGCTTCAAAATGACGTATCCTACTTGTTTGTGCGACTTTCAGTTCGTTCTGTGAAAGTGGGTGACGAACCGACAGACGGACGGACTGAACGATTATAATACCTTCCACTTTTTACGTTATAAACGTAGTGTGGAAGCTAAAACTTAAACTTGATTGAAGTTTGACACCGATTTCATGGTCTACCTATTCCTCAAAATAAAAAGATGCGGCATCCCATTAGTATGATTGTTTAGCTCTATGAGGTTTTTTCTAAAATGTCCCGATTTCACTGAAAAAACCCACAAGAAATCGTGAAGCTTTTAAATTTTCTTTATTTGTTTAATGCGTTATATACTTTGGCTTTGATATCTTCGTGGATAGGACATTGGCTATTTTTTTTCTTAAAAAAAGAAAAACCGTCGACACTTGTGTTGCCGTTAATATATGTCAAACTTTACTTCATTGGCTTGTTTTAGCTGACGTAGTTCCTTCCAGATTTCATTCCCGCCATCCTTTGATTGATACTCTACTCTTTTTACACTGTAAAAAAATACTGAAATTAACAGGGAAAGTACCGGCAGCAGAGTTGCCGGGACTTTCCCGTTTCGTTAAGTATTTCCCGTGTGTCTACAGAAGTTCCGTTTTTTATTTCTCCATTGTTAAAATTTTCTATTTTGCATTTTCCTGTAGTTAAAATTTTCCATTTTGCATTTTCCCGTGTTTCTACTTAAGTTCCGTTTCTTATTTCTCCGTTAATAAAATTTTCCATTTTGCATTTTCCCGTGTTTCTACTTAAGTTCCGTTTCTTATTTCTCCGTTATTAAAATTTTCCATTTTGCCTTTTTCCTTCAATCTACTGAAGTTCCGTTTCTTATTTGTTCGTTTTTAAGGTTTTCCGTTTTATATTTTCCGTGAATCTAAGCACGTTTTCCGTTTTGCATTTTCCCGTTATTTTAATTCTCGTGTGTATTTTTGCTAATGAAATGTCCATCTATAGTAAAAGTCAGAAAATCTAAAAGAATTACGCTTATTTTTTCATGCTCCTTTTCTCAACAATAAAGTGAAATATCTTGAAGTGCTTTTATAAATTTTCCCCTTAAGGCTATTTTTAGTAGAAAAACAATAAATTTAACATTTTGAAAAAAATACAAAGCACTTATAAAACGAAATTTTAACTCATTATAACAATTACAAAAAAAGAGCATAAAAATATGCATAGCTTTCTGAGATTTTTCTCGACTTTTCTCCATAGACAGCATTTTTGAGTCATGGCCATTTCAGCAGGTATCCGTTCTCTTGAAAATTCAACGTTTAAGGTATTCATATTTCCTGCTCATACTTTTACTAATATAAAAAGTTGAAACACTGCAATATTTTAGTATATATTCATAACTAAACAGATTTTTTTTCTTGGAATTTCAGAAATATTCGCTACCAAGGTCAATTAAACTTGTTAAAATACATAACAGAAGAAACATTGATTGAAACACAATTTTTCAGCATACACAATTTATTATTTATTTCAATTTCTCATTCAACAAATTTACAATTTATACAGATATAGAGCAAATCTTACTTTAACTTAATGACATGATTGGAACCCGATTTTACCTGTTTATTAGAGAAGATAAAGATTATATGTTCATTGATACAGTAAATTTAATTCTCAGGTTGACAAAGTTATTAAGTTAAGATATTCAACCCTCTAACATTATACTTGATTACATATATTTTTATTAAGAATAATAATTATAAAATAATAATTTAAGTAATAATTTAATAATTGTAAATAATAATTTAAGTATTAAGATCCGCAAGACACCTAATAAAAGATAAAATACAGTCTTAAAATTAACAAATAAACATATTAGCATAATTGTTAAAATGCCCCCATCTACCATAATCTTCAACAACCACAACACGAGATTAAATTTGCCTGTCTGGTGGCTGAATGATTAGTGCTCTGGCGTTTAAGTCACTGGGAGCAAGTTCGAATCATCTAATTAGCTTGATTTGATATGCAAAAAATGACCACAAAACGACAAACCAAAACCAAACACACACAAGTTTGAATGTGTGTAAATTATGTTCAAATAGTTAGTCCTCTGATATTTTTTTATATAAGAAACAATAACACACAATATATTATTAATAATTTTTAAGTCATTAAAGGTTTTTAGCTTCCACACTACGTTTATAACGTAAAAAGTGGAAGGTTTTATAATCGTTCAGTCCGTCTGTCTGTCCGTCCGTCCGTCTGTCTGTCCGTCTGTCTGTCACCCACTTTCACAGAGAGAACCACAAGTCCCACAGACAAGTGGGATACGTCATTTTAAAGCAAAAAATCAGATTAGGCTACATTCCAAATTTCATTAAAAAATTTAAATTAGAAGTTTATTTAAAATTTAAATAACTAAATTTTTTTTAATCTACATTGAAATAACATGCAAATTCTATTTTTATTCATATTTTCACTGTTGTCATCCACAAGTCCCACAGACAAGTGGGATACGTCATTTTGAAGCAAAAAATCAGATTAGGCTACATGCCAAATTTCATTAAAAAATTTAAACTAGAAGCTTATTTAAAATTTAAATAACTAAAAATTTAATCTACATTGAAGTAACATGCAAATTCCATTTTTATTCAATATTTTCACTGTTGCCATTTCGTTAAACGTACGAGAAACTTTTGTTAAAATAAAAATTCACTTTTGAAAAAATATTTATTTATGTGTTATAATTCGGTTTGGATTGTTGTATTATCACAATAGAGTTCTTTTAATGGTTCTATATATATGTATGTAGAAAGATGCATAGAGAATTCTAACTTGGCATAAAAAATATGCTAAGTTTCGCTTTTATTTTTAAAGCATCAATTGTACAAATTATAAATTTTTTGAACTGTAAATTAATTTAACAAACTATAAATAAGTGAATTTTCGAAAGAAATGTAAATAAGAAATTGTGGCGACAAAAATATTTATTAAAAAAGATTACATCATTATTCTTCGAACTTCAAACAAATTTAGCAAACGATAAAGTCTAATTATTAAATCTGAGAAAGAAGATTAATGAAAATAGTTAATTTTGGCGTTTAAAACTTTGAATTACAAATATCTAAAGGCCCTGTTTTATTAGAATTAAATCACATTTGCCATTGCAACAATCGCTCGAGAAACTTTAATTCTTTTAGACAATAAATTAAAATAAATTTATTTTGCGACATCGATCAGTTTGAAATGACGTCAAATATATTTCACTATGGAATCCTTGTATGTTGATATGAAATATTTTCATTCTATTTAAAGCGAGGAATATGACATATTTATTCTTTAAAATATAAATTAATTTTTGCAAACGATAAGTAATAATTATTGAATTTTCGAAATAAAATAAATGAAACTAGCCAAATTTAGCTTGTAAATGTTAAATATAGAAATAATGTTGTGTTTGGCGCGTTTTTTCCTGTTAAACACAAATATGTGGAAGCGAGTTAAGTGACAGATTCTGTTACAAACCTACTTGTTTTAATATTGCATACGAATATTAAAATTTTGTGGATGTTATCAGGGTGCGCGGCTGTTCTTGAAGATGTATTTTTTCTTTTCAATTTTAAGTACCTTTAAAGGTGCTTATTTTTTTGAGTTTGTAAAAAGTATGTCTTTTTTAATTAAAGTGATTATTTTTTTAATAGTTAAGAAATGAAAAATGTTCTTTTGCTGATTCTACCCATAAAAATGATCAGGTTGCTGCTTTATTTAGGGAATTAACGCTGCAAACGACTCCCAGTATTACCAGAAATCCTGAAACAGCGACATTCATCGGGCGTGCTTATTGAGAAAAGCGTTTTATTATAACGCCTCAAAATATGTGCTACTTTCCAGTTTATTTTTTTAAAAGTTTTATGTCAGGACAAAACTTTGTTCAACAAAACTTCAATGCCTCAAAATATATGCTAGTTCATGGCGAAATCGAAAGTGTCTCGAATCTCGCTATTTTTATAGTTTTAGTCAAGACGCATCAGTCGACTAAACTTTAAAGGCTCGTAATTTTTGCTTATTTGCAGGAAATTGCAGTAGTGATTCGTTATTTTTTGTAAAGCAGAACCTCGATTATCCGTTCTAATTGGGACTGTAGGTAGGTCGGATAATCGAAAATTCCTGATAAAAGAGAGTTTTTATTAAATCGTAAAACTTCTCTAAAATAGGATCGTCCGAGTTTTCCAATATAATCAACAGCCCTTTAGAGTCGTATAAACGGTGCTTTACTGTATTAATGCATGATACGATAATTTTTAAGGAATAGGAATCACAACTTTTAAAATAATAAAAGTTTCAAGAATAAGTTATATATACTAACACTCACCTATATAATCAGTAGAGCGCGGGAAAACCCAAACAAGGTATGTAGGTAGGTAGGTTGGTGAATGTATTTTTCGGTTTGTGTGCTTGATAAGAAACCCGCTTATAAATCTTCGTCAAGTAAGACAAACAAAGAAAGACTAAAGTACACCCAGGGCGAAGGCGGGAATCGAACCCGCACCCGGTACAGTGCGCAGACTGTTTGCGTAAGGGGCTGCTATTAAACCCACTAGGCCACCCGGGCTCCAACCCAAACAAGCACTTCTTGTGATTTGCATTCGATTCGATCGACGATTTGAAGATAAACGTCGCCAATAGAGGGTTCTCTCTTTCCACATTTAGCGACATATTTCAGTGCTCGGCGATATCGAAAATATTTCGAATTTAATTATATAAATACAGTTGAGCCCGGTCATAAAAAAGTTTATTTTTTTATTTCTAATTGATAGCTGGATGCTTTTCTGAAAAATATTTCAAAGAAATAAATAATATTTCGTAAAACAGATATTTGATGTTCGAGTTTCGATGTGTGTATTCTTAGTGCATTATCGCCAATTCTATATAGGGTAATAAAAGTATGGCAGCTCTAAAAATGGGAAAATTCCGTTTTCATCTCTTCTCTGTGGTTTACGGACATTGTCCGTTTTTAGAAGGAAAAAAAAACCGTTATTTTCAGATGGAAAAAACCCGTTTTCATCTCTTCGCTCGTGGTTTACGGACATATTCCGTTTTTAGAAGGAAAAAACCCGTTTTCAGATGGAAAAAACCCGTTTTCATCTCTTCGCTCGTGGTTAACGGACATTTTCCGTTTTTAGAAGGAAAAAACCCGTTTTCAGATGGAAAAAACTCGTTTTCAGTCGTTACGGGAAAGTTCCGTTAAAATCAGTAATTTTTTCTCCTGAAATTTCAGGGTTTTTTTAACAGTGTATTTAAGAAGTTGATTTCTAAAAATCGCTGGAGGGATTTGAATATAACCATCTTACTTTTTTTCTTTTTAATATTATTGATGTTTTTTTAGGTCAAAAATATGTAGTTTCAGTTAAAAATTTATAATTTGAAAAATAAATAAAATTTTTAAAAATGCCTCCAGTAAAGTGTAGTTGAACATTCAGTTAATAACTAGTAAAAAATTTATTTAAAAGTATCAAATAGATTCTGAGAAAAAAGTATATAAAAAAAGGGCATTTAACATGGGCTTCAATGGAAGGCTCCGGTCCCCCTTAAAAGCCTTATAGCGCACGTTGTTTCATTGGGTCATGATAGATCTAACGTCTCATCCCATGTATATACTATAGGTGTAGTTATATGGATAGCTCAAATTCTCAACTAAAAATCCTTGTTCGGAAAAGCATATTTAAATGCATTGTTTGGAAAGAGGGCCACTTTAAATAAGGTCTGAAAGCCAAATCTCGGCTTTTCCGAGACAGAAAAGCCGAAGGACCGTAAGACATATTTTGTATTATCCACTCTATCCCGCAGTTCATATCAATTCCATTGCCTATTAACAATCGATTTTCTCATATAAATCTTTTTCACTTGACCTACTGAATAAAAACAGTGGGCTCTCACTTTCATGTAACAAATGACCGGTCAGCTCTGAGTGGCCATTCTCGTTCAAATTTCACAACTCTCTAATCCGGACGGACTTCATATATCACTCAGAAGGGGGCTTTTTGGCCTACTTCATGTATGGAATGCCTGGGATACTGTAGAGGTTTAAATAAAATGGAGGAGCTGCCGGGAGGAAAATAATATGAGGATTGGTTTGCCAGGTGAAGCATTGTTCGCCTTTTTCATACTCCCATTTTTCGAATCATTTGGCGTTATTTTGTATTTAATTTATCAACACCGGATGACAAGATAAAGCTCAGTGGCTTAGTGGTAGTGCTTCGTAGTGCCACGCCACAGGTCCGGGAATCGAATCCCTGAGTGGGTACCAAGCATGCTTGGGAACTGAACACTGGGGGTTCCACGTGAGGCTGACCACTTTACCGGGACATATGCCTAGCACCCCAGAGCAATAGGTTACGAAAGCTGAAATGGGCACTGCAGGCCTTGGCCCACTAATGGGCTGTTGCGCCGAGGAGTTAAGTTTTTTTTTAGGACGACAAGATATTTTGCCACGCGAAAGTGAGCTTTAGTGTTTCAGTTTATCTAAATAAACAAAATATAAAACAATTGAAGACTGTCCTGCAAAAATTTATGCAGGCCGAATTGAGTTACAAGAAAAACGAATTTTAAAAACGTAAAGTTTACGTTTTTATCCGGAAAATGAAGGTGTTAATGGTATTCACAGAGTCGTCGTTAAAGGGTTAATGAGGTGTTAATAAACGTATTTGGGGATTTTTTTTTATTTTAAGAGACATATTATAACTTTGTTTCTAATATAATGATTCTTTGCTTTTCAAATTCGCGGGAAAAAATCTCGCCAAATAGAACTTTTGGCGATAAACGCAATTTTTTAGCGACAAATCACAGTATAAACAGTTAAAGGAACACATTATAAACAGTTAAAAAAAACGGTATACACAGTTAAAGAACCACAGTATGCACAGTTGAATGTCACTATTTAAAATATTCCGTTTGGCGGCGGTTGTACATTTTTGGCGACTTTGTCACTTGCGCCCGCGAATTAGAAACATTACTAACAATTCCTTTTAATTCAGATTTTGTACTACGTCATACAACTGCGCAAACAGGCATTATTCAAGTTATAATGGCCAATTCCTTAATATATAAATAGTACTTTTTTTTAACCTTCACGTCTTTAAAAGTAAGCACATTTCTTTGTTGGGGTGGATAAAATAGATTTGGCGACTTTTTTACTCTCCAAATCACCTCTTATCTTTTTTAAAAAACTCCATGCTGGGTACTATGCGGAAGGACTATTGGGCTATTGGGATAGGGCCAAGGTTGGGGTTGCCAATGAGAAAAAAGTTAATTGTTCACTGAGGGCAAAAACGTGATCGAAAGGTCAGTTTTAAATGGTTAACTGGACGCGAAATCAGAACTTTAGTTTAAAGAATTTATTTTATTTTGGTTTTTCAGCCAATCCCAAGGCAAACTTTGAACTCTTAGTGCCGAAGTTCAACAGAACACTTGTTTACATCACACAATTTTATTTTAGTGTCTTTTTTAAAGTTATTGGTTGGTCCTCGTATAGTTAAGGCGAAATAACATGGATGACAAATGATGTATTGACTTAGAATATATTCGTTTAATAGGTGGGGAGTGGTAACAGAAAATAAACGTAGGGATCTAAGCGATCTAAAGAAAAGTTTTAACAAGAAAAATTGAAGGTAAAGGATTTGAGTGAAAATAAAATAAATATTAATTTGCAAATACAAATACAAAAATTGTCGACCAACAACAGGCCAGAGACCCAGTAAGGTTGGTCCAAAATAAATCTAATACATTACCAGTTTCCAATGACTGTCAAGTTTCTTCTTAAAATCTTCTACTCTCTTCGAATGCACAACATAAACTGGTAAAGCATTCCACTCATTGACAATTCTATTGTAAAAATAATGTTTTCTTACCTCCCTTCTAAAGCAGGATTTATTCAATTTCTGATCATGTCCTCTGATCCGGCTATTTAAGGTAAAACCTAAGCCCTCCATGTCTCTCTGCTTTAATAACCCCTAGCGCTCCTATTTTCCAAGGAATACATGTTTAAAGATCTTAAACTGTTATCATAATCAATTACCAGATAGACCCTTAACCATTTTTGTAGCCCTATGCTGAACATTTTCAAGCAACTCTATATCTTTTCTGAGGAAGGAAGACCAAAACTGAACAGCATATTCCAGATGTGGCCTTACGAATCCCCTAAATAATGGCAAAATAATCTCCTTAGATTTAGAAGTGATACTCTTTCTAATATATCCTAACATTCGATTGGCTTTCTTACTTGCCTCAACACACTGTTTACTCATTTTGAAATCATTGCTCACCACAACTCCTAAATCTCTAACAAACTCACTATCTTGGATACTTTATCCCTGTAAAACATAAGAATGATTAACATTGTTCTTACCCAAATGCAAGGTTTGACATTTGAAATGCAGTGTTATAGAGTGCTATATTGACCTATATTATTTGAGGTATTTTTCAAATGTTTAAATGGCTTCTAAAAAGGTTGACAGAATTCTTACTCAAAATTGCATGGTATTGCTCGCTTTAACTTATTTATAAAATTATAAGTTTCCAATTTCGCATCATTAATCTTGGTATAAAATGTACTAAATGTACTGTATATAAGTATAAAATTAGATGCTTTTCAAAAATCGACAAACGCGTACAATTTCTGAAAAATACTTTTTACCCCTCATAGGATTATGAAGTGGAAATGTGCTTTTTTTTTTCTTAGAGACCTGACGTATTCTGTTAAACCTAATTTTTTCAGTTAAATTTAATTTTATCTCAAATTCTACATCCGCTAATCTATCAACAGTTCTTTGATTCATAAAATAAAACCGCCCCTTCAATTAGAAATTGACGGTTACCCCCCAGAAACTCTTGGTAAAACTTAAAACTTTGATGTCATCTGTAACCACTTTTTACATCCTGTACCGAATCAAAGCTTCTCTTACATCAATAACTGACAAAGAATCCTGTCTGTGGTCAAAAAGGAAGTCTTGGGGCTTTTTTTTTAAACACAAAAATCTCTTATCTCTAAAATAGCATCGTAAGAAAACTATAAAAACCCGCCCTTTAGGCTGTGTTACAATGCCCATATCCTTTCTCTACTACAGTCTTCAAATCAATTACTAAACGCAAAAAAAGATCAAGTCCACGAGGAACAACTCCTTACAGCTTCTTCTTTTCATTAAAATGTGAATAGGAAGAAGCGTAGAGGGGAACTTTCCATAAGATTTGACCCATTTTTTGCATTTAGCGGCTCAAACAGAAGTGGGACAGAAGTTCAGGTGGTCGAGTGATACAAAGAAACAGCTTTGAGGCCTTACCATGGGGTGCTGTCTGTTACACAATTTTCTTCTTTTTTTTTAATAAAAAAAATAATAACCCCGTCAATGAATTTGAAGTTCAAGGCTAGACAATGAATGGACGTGCTGCTGTCCTGCAAGTCAAAAGGTTATTAAAGATGAGTAATAACTTGACGCAAGTGATTTCCTGGTGTAAAGACCCTTTTTTGTAAGCCGGTGAAATGGTTTTTATGATTGCCCTGAGCTTGAAAAGTAAATATCAAATCGGAATGAAGAATGTAAAATAATTAAAAGTCGCATCACTCTTAGGAAAAATAATTGTTTCATCATACGGAACCGACATTGCCTTTTGCACCCCTTGTAATCCCCTTTGGATATTGAATTAGGAAATATCACTAATCAAAAATGATGAAATCTATTGAATATCTCAAAGTTAGGTTTTAATGTAGGTCTATAGTATATATTTTTAAGTTGATTGGTGGAGCTGTAATCTCACTTTTAACTTTTCTAAAACTACTTGTATCTTTCCTGGCGTGAAGACTCTTTTCTTCAACCGGTGAAATTGTTTTTATGATTGCACTGAGCTTGAAAAGTAAATATAGAATCGGAATGAAGAATAAAAAAATAATTAAAAGTTGCATCACAAAGGAAAAATAATTATTTCATCATACGGAACCGACAGGGAAATCCCCTTTGTACCCCCTGTAATCCCCTTTGGATATTGAATTAGGAAACATCACTAATGAAAAATGTTGAAATCTATTATTGAGAAAACCAATGAATATCTCAAAGTTAGGTTTTAATGAACAGTCCCTGGACAAATAACTAGACGCACTGTAATTTTTTTTAGTAATTATATGTTTTTTAAGAGTTTTTATGCAATAATGGTATATTTAAACTACAATATTATTTACTTTTATTTAAAAGAATTGTTGTAGACTACATATTTGTATTTATTTTAAGATAATTATGATTAAGATGAATTTATATTAATTATTTATTATAAGGTGATTTATGTGTGGAATCATCATCCTCAAATGCAGGAGACAGTACAGTCTTGCATTGATAGCATGCCGCGCAGAATTAAAGCTTTGATAGCGGCTAAAGGTGGCTCAACTAAATATTGACTTTTACTAACATTAATTTCACTGTTCTTTAAAACTTAATAAACGTATGCTTTTCTAATTTAATGCTGTTTTATTTATGTCAAATAAATCGGTAATTGATTGGATAATATAAAAATAAAAAACAAACCAATTTAAAATAATAAAAGTGTACAATATCACCCGGTAATTAATATTTTACATGAAATCTTGCAGTGCGTCTAATAATTTGTCCAGGGACTGTAGGTCTAATATATACTTTTAAGTCGGTTTGGTGGAGCTGTAATCTCACTTTTAACTTTTCTAAAACTACTTGCATCTTTCCTGGCGTGAAGACACTTTTCTTAAACCGGTGAAATGGTTTTTATGATTGCCCTGAGCTTGAAAAGTAAATATAGAATCGGAATGAAGAATTAAAAAAAGAATTAAAAGTTGAATCACAAAGGAAAAATAATTATTTCATCATACGGAACCAACGGGGTAAAGCTATTTGTATACGGATATTGAATTAGGAATTGTCGGTTATGAAATATGTTGAAATCTATAAACGAGGATACGATTTATAAAAAAAAAGTTTTGTAGAGTATAACTAAAAGGGAATATTAATAACTTGCATATATTGTTTTCACTTTACCTCCAATTTTTCTCTTATCACATGAAATTCATTTAAAAGTATGCTTATTTTTACTTTCCTGTTATTTCAGAATTAATTTTAAACTTAATTGAACTGAAATGGTTTGGTGGAAAAGGATTTGAAAATCTCGTTTCACCCTTTTGATTGCACTTTTCAGTTCATTAAGAGGGACTGTCAGTCCCATAGAGGTAAGGCATTCGTTTGGAAATCACAACTTTTGCAAAAGAATTGTTTTGCCATGTTAACCCATTTTCACTCCAGGTAGGAGAATCATCATAACATCAATTTAAAACAAAATTAAAAAGAAAGTAACATCGGGCTATTTAATTAATTATTGATAAAGTTTTAAAATAGTGTCGCCATCTGCTGTACATTTTGAGCATTTTAAAACTTCAAAAATATATAATTAAATAACTAGATAACATTTTCGTTTCAAATTTGTTTCATTTTGATGTTATTTTGATTTCCATACCTGTGGAAAAAGGGCTAACAGGGCAAAGCAATACATCTGCGGAAATTATGATTCCAAAACTAATGCATTAGCTCTGTTGGACTGACAATCTCTCTTAATTTGTATAAAAAATGACGTAGCACGAGTGTCAAGCAAGAAAAAAAAAGTGCTTGAATAGACAATTAATAATTAATAGTCAAGAACTTTTTCTTTGTAATTATTAAAATAATATACAAAGTTTGTGTATCCATTCTTATCACAAAATTTATGTATTATTTAGGGTTTAAGACTTAAACATCGACCAAAATTGATGTGACCCTCAAGAGAAATTAAATGATTTTTTTTAAATATTTCCTGGCCAAACATAGTTTAAAGTAGATAGTATTTGTAATAAAAGTATATCTTTATTTATGGTATTTATTATGTATATAAAGATATTATGAATATATTAACCGCGAGAATGGATTGTTAGCTTCTTTAAATGTTTATATCTCCTTAAATATACTAGATAAATGTTGGTTGTTTCGTAAACATATAGCTGATATTCAGATAAATACTTCTTTAAAAGAAGGTACGATTATCTTCTTTAAAAGAGATAATCGTTTTATAGATTTTTAATATCAGGGTGGTCCAAAACGTGTTTTTACTTTGGTCCTATAATGCGTACCAAACGAAAT